>SJYA01002597.1:300962-399264 GCA_006410615.1 Neotragus moschatus | reverse complement strand
TGTAGAACAGTCTGACAGTCTAATCTTTTTCAGTCAACATTTCGGTGCCCCATACAAAGACCCTGGTGGCTCAGACGGTAAAGTGTCTGTCTACAATGCAGGAGACCCGGGTTTGATCCCTGGGTTGGGAAGATCCCCTGGAGAAGGAAATGGCAATCCACTCCAGGACTGTTGCCTGGAAAACCCTATGGACAGAGGAGCCTGGTAGGCTACAGTCCATAGGATTACAAAGAGTCGGACACGACTAAGCGACTTTACTTTCACTTTACAAAGACCCTGATGCTGGGAAAGATTAAAGACAGGAGGAGAAGGGGATGACAGAGATAAAATGATTGGATGGCATCACCAACTTGATGGACATAAGTTTGAGCAAGCTCTGGGTGTTGGTCTTGGACAGGGAAGCCTAGCGTGCTGCAGCCTGTGGGGTTGCAAAGAGCCAAACACGACTGAGTGACTGAACTGAACTGAACTGAACTGAACAGTGACCAGGGAAGACCCCCAATAGCTCCAGGGTTGGTAAGCAAACAGGAGACGGACCCACAGTTGAGGGCATTATTACTCTATGGCCTTTCTCTCCAACTCTAGTGTTGAAGAGTAGTCTTTCTCCTGGGTTTGAATGTATGCCCTACTTGTGTTTGAAGTGATCAGGGCTTTATTTAGCATCTATTTTAAGGTTTTATCTTTCTGTTTAAGGCCTTTATTCATACGTGAGTACTTGTTTGTCTGATTTTGAGATCAGAATCTTACAAACGAAACTTTCTGAAAATGCCCTCAGCTTAGTTCCTCTGGGAATTAGGGCTACTTCTCTGAAACTCTGCAGGTTTTTCAGACTTTGGCCTATTTGTTGGGAAGGGGCTGTTCTCTGAAACCTGGCTGAAAAAGCCTTCATCCTGGCTCTTCTGCAACCAAGCTGTCTCCTTAGAACTGTCTGGTGTTAAGCCTGCAGGCTGTTTGAATGAGCTGTTTGAGCTGTAAGCTGTTTGAGCAGTTTAAAAATTGTTATTTTACTCTAGAGAAAAACTTCTGAAACATGAGATCCCAATTATCTAAATATTTTCAGGGCACCACCCTTACAAAAAATCCAGGCTATTTTGTGTTTTAAAGCTACATTTCTTTCTTATTTCCATTTCTAACTAAATAGGCTGACTTAACCAAAGCCGATTTAGAATATCAGTGAGGAACTTTTGAAATCCCCAAATATAACTGCCTTAAAACTGAATTGGACTATCATAACTCAAAAATTTCCAAAACTGAGTGGAATGCTTATTTTGATTGCTATTCCAGCATGATCAGTAGTAGAAAATTGCCTCTCTGCAAAATAAGAATTTTAAGATTTGCTGAGGCAAACAATTATAAAAAAGATTAAATGGCTCCTTAAGCCCCAAGCTCTTCTTTGTCTTCTTTGTCTTCTTTGTCTCAGGCTTTCCTTTTTTTTTTTTTTTTTTTTTTCCATTTTTTTCTCCTTCCCTTATATGCCCCCTATGCCTTGTCTATACCCTCAGTTCCCACATATTAATTTTCTCCAGACTTCCCCTTTTCCTGAAACTTTCACTACTCCCTTTTCTTCAGAACCTGTTCCTTTTTAAAACTAGGCCTTCTGAGGATCCAGAAGCTAAACTTAATTTCTTATACTCCCTGGACTAAAGTTGAACTGCAAGTCATAGCCAAAGATTTCCCTATAGTAATAAAAAATTCTTCCATATCTGCTGAGGAATTTAATATAGCCATTCAAACATATCAACCTGGTTTCTCTGACTTACCTCAGCCAGTTCATACGCTTGTTGGCAAAGGTCAGGCTGAGTGTTAGATTTTAAAACTACTGGGAAAATCCTGAAGGATCTCTATAATTAGAACCAGGAGACTAGCCTCCAAACTTATGATATGATCAGGCTTAATCACTAAGTGACTTCACTGAGTAATCCCTAGGGCTTTTTTGAGCCTATTGATTGAAACAAAATTCAAACTTGCACACGAAAATCTGATGCATCTGTTCATGATTATTATGATCAACTTTTGATTGTTTTTAAAGAAAACTCTAGTTTTCCCTCAGATGTTGATATCACCCAGGTAACTTTTAACTGTATGTTTATCAATGGACTTGAAGAGGATCTTTTCCTCTATTGAAAAGGACCAGGATGAAATGGGAAAAAATGTACACTTTTTGTTACTTGAATGAGACCTCAGTATTTTTTTAATCTGTGCACTTTTCCCCACATCCTGATCAAAGGAAGAAATGTAAAAACTAAACAGAAATAATTAGAGTTGGAAGACCAGAAGGATCTTCTCACAGTCTGCAACGACAGCAGAGTCCAATAGGAAGAAAAATAGTTTTCTTTCCTCTCGAGGACTCACCCATGGAAAGCTATGAACTCTGTTTAAGCCTTCCAACTTCTGTTTTCTCTCTGTAAAAGCATTCTCTTTCCCTCTGTGTGGGAACTTGCACATGGCTTGCCATGGTTGCAGACTCTAAGTTTCAATTCTCTGGCGAACTCAAATAAACCCATCTTTTCTGGAGAAATACTTTGTCACTGTTTTAAGTCAACACTGAACTTCAGTTTATGTATGCACATTTTCTAATAGTTTGAAAAGCAATAGCTGTGAAACCAACTAGTTCTTTTTAAATAAGCAAGTTATATCTTTCCTCTAAATGTTAACACAAAAACATTCCATGGGGCAATATCTAGAAAGCACGAATTTGTGTCCAGCTAGAATTAGAATGTAGCAACATCTTGGAGACAACCAGAAAGATAACACCTTGTCCAGGTGTTTGGCTAATTCAGTGGCAAAAAGATGTTCATGTGGTCTTGATGCGGTCTACCTCTTGAAATTTGACTCTGTGCATGGTTCTTTTGCAAGATGAGGGAGAATACTAGCTAGAATAAACACTATGGGAAAAAAAAAAACTTTAAAAAATATTTTGCAACTTTATCCAAAAAGATATAGTGACCTGGCTCACAAGATTTATGAAGGTGACACTCAAGCAATGAAAGCTGAAATCAAGAAAACATTGCCAGGTTATTGAGCTAGAAAGAAATATTTTCTGCCATATTTATATAAGTAAATATAGTTATCATCAGTGGGAAGTCAAAAACAATTTGAGGGAGGAGATGAATAGAATTAAAGAAACACATGGGCATATTTTTTACTGATTTATTGCCATCATGCAGATGGTCCAGGAGAATAACAACAAAACATTTGTAGTGTATCCTTGAAGTCATAGAAGGTTTTCCCCCTCATACTTTGATAATTAATTGTTCATTTCCTTCATGGAAAATAAATATGAATATTCAAAATATAGTTTCACAACCACATTATAGATATATGTATAGTTTTCCACCTAACTTGACATGAACTGAGAATAATGTATTAGGGTTTGGGAGAGGGGTTGTTTTGCGTTTTTGGTATAATAATACAGATACTATAATTGAGATTTTCCTTCCCAAAAAAAAAGAAAATGCAGAAATAATACAAAAACCCAAGCAAGAGAGAAGCTTCACTCTTTATTATTAAATGTTTTCTTCTAAAATTACTTAAGAAAAATGTTACTGTGTTTTTTCTAAAACATAGAATATATCAAGTGTAACAGGCTGCTTATATAAATAAATTAGTATTTATGTGTAAAGAAATACTCTGTGGCAATAGTGTGGCACTAGTGCATAGATTTGCATTTCAGTGATTCTTTTGCAGAGTGATGACTCAGTTCTGATGGCATTCTCATATTTCTGGGAGAAAAAAAAAAACTGGATATAATTTAAAAGATTTTCCTGAATGCTTTCTGCTTCATATTGCTTTATATGATTCTGTCATAGATTGAGGTCTAGAATATTTTCTGAGTAACTTATTTTTCTTTTCTTGTACTGCATTATAATCCTCCGTCTGTGACAGATGGTAACAAAGTGGCTACTACCACAATTCTAGTTATCACCCATCACCACACAGCTGACTTCTTTCAATCATTTCGGCCACATCCCCAACCCACTTTTCACCTGGTAACCACCAACCTGGTCTCCTTCTCTATAAATTTGCTTTTGTTTTTACATTTCATATATGAGTCAAATAATTTGTCTTTTTCTGTCTGACTTATTTCACATAACATAATACCTCAAGATCTATCTATATTGTTGCAAATGGCAGAATTTCATTCTTTCTTTGGTGTGGTCTATTAGTGTTCCCTTGTGTGTGTGTGTGTGTGTGTGTGTGTGTGTGTGTATAAAGTACTAAAGTTTTGTTTGGAATCTTATTATCTCAAGCAAATATGCATTTGCTTATATTATAAATATATGGTTTGTAAATCATATTTGAAAATTGTTTGTAAAACATTGTCTTGAATGTTCAAATTTAAAGAGTAATTAATTCTTTCTAAATCACTTAATGGAAGATTAATTTAAAAAACAAAAAGAAATAGAAACTCCAAAATGTGTAAAATAGCCAAGACACAAGTTTCTCTCTGAAAAGATAATCAAGGAAGGCAATGAAGATTGTGCTAGTGCAGAAATACTTAACTAACCACTCTATTTTTCATCCAGCCACAATAAGGAACACCACAAATCAGGGAACCAGAGAAAGTAAATAATGCCTAAGCTTAATCTAATGAAGCACACAATTAAGCCTTTATCACTAAGAGGAGGTTAAACTTACCGGTTATACACTTAACATATATGCATGGGGGGAAAATGGAATTTTTCAAGTTAATTAATGATGACACTTTAGAATATTCTTTAGAATTTTATATAACTATAAAAACTACTCATTATCAATTTTTCCTGCAGTTTACAATTTTCCCTCTGAACATGTATTTTCTTATTTATGTAAAACAATATAGCATCAATGCTGAATAGCATGATTATGTGCAATACATAAATATGAACTTTTTGTACACATGTGCAGATCTAACTCAGAAATAAAGTACATAAAGTTGAAAGCAAAACTGAGTGCTTTAAGAATAGAAGTAAAAAAAAATGAGATGGAACATAGCAACAAATCAGAAATTGTGCCTCGTGTACATGTTTAACTATTTACAGATGAAAACAGGCATTACTGCAACAGTAATCTATTTGTTGTTTAGTCACCAAGCCATGTCCGACTCTGGTAACTCCATTGACTATAGCCCACTAGTCTCTTCTGTCTGTGAAATTTCCCAGGCAAGGATACTGGAGTGGGTTCCCATTTCCTTCTCCAGGGGATCTTCCTGACCCAGGGATCAAACCTGTGTCTCCTCTGTTGGTAGGCAGATTCTTTACCATTGAGCCCCCAGGGAAGCTCTAATCTAAGTACATTCATTTATATATAAGAAACACAAGTTTTATACATCACAAAAAAAAACCTTTCATTATAACACAGAAGTGATATTACCAGACAAGCATCAGTAAAGTATATTGTCTCTTCTAGTTGTTACTGTACAATTCTGTAGATAATGTGGCCCATGTAATACCCCTAAGAATGCTAGAATTCTGTACCAAGTTCAAATTCAGTATTGTTACTATATATAGTGAACCTGTGCGCACACATTCCTAAGCACATATAAGCATCTGTTGTCTACCTGCATCTCTCTTCTAATTTCCCATATTCAATTCACCAAGATACGTTCAAACAGACTTTGTTATCCATACTGTTTGTCTTTTATATGTTTCTTTATCTTGGAGTAGGGCATCAACACCTAATCAGTTATCAGATTCATCATGCTTGAAATGTTCTGAGCTTCATACATGTCATGAAATTCACGACAAACTCATATCCTCCAAAATTCATATGTTGAAACTCTAACCTTTGGAACTTCAGACTGTGACTGTATGGAAGATGAGACCTTTTAAGAGGTGATGATGGACAGGGGGGTTTGGTGTGCTGAAATCCATGGGGTCACAAAGAATTGGACACAACTGAGCAACTGAACTGAATTGAACATTAAGATGAGGACCTTTGGTTGGGCTTTAATCTAATTTCACTGGTGTCCTTATAAGAAGAGGAACTTTGGACTCACAAGGAGACACTGGACTTGCACACCTAAAGCTCACGTGAAAGTGAAGTGAAGTCGCTCAGTCGTGTCCGACTCTTTGCGACCCCATGGACTGTAGCCTACCAGGCTCCTCTGTCCACGGGATTTTCCAGGCAGTAGTATTGGAGTGGATTGCCATTTCCTTCTCCAGGGTATCTTCCCAACCCAGGGATCAAACCCAGGTCTCCCTCATTGTAGACAGTCACTTTACCATCTGAACCACCAGGGAAGTGTGAGAACACCGTAAAAAGATGGCCCTTACAAGCCATGGAAAGGGGCCTCAGGAGAAACCCAGCTTGCTGACACCTTGATCTTGGACTCTAAGCTCCAGGACTACTTTTTGTTAAGTCACACAGTCTGTGGTATTTTGTTTTGGCTGTCTGTGCAAACTAAACAGATTACTCTCATGTCTGATATTTAGTCAGCAAGTGGGTTAAGCATACTGTCTCTTCTAGTTGTTACTGTACAATGCTGTAGATAATGCGGCCCATGCAATACCCCTAAGAATGCTAGACTTCTGCACCAAGTTCAAATTGGTACTTCTGCTTATCTTTTACAATCATCCTTTCCTTTCTATGTGCCCCACAGTCATGTCTTCTTCACTGGGCATCTGGGTCACAAATATCACTTGTTGTCCTTCTTGCCTTGACCACCATTTATCACATGCTGTCAGAGTTTTCTGTCTATGGTACACGGCTTCTCATTCATTCATAAAGGAAATATTCAATAATTCCTCATCTGCCGTGAAAACTGAGTGTCTTAACACAAAATGAGGACTCCCGCTACTTATTATTATCAGCCATGTGGTACATCTAGTCTTGAACTTCAGTTTCAAATGTAATCATCAGAGAATACACATCATTTGAGACACTTATTAAAAACATAATTCCCATGCCCCTTCTCTGGAGAATCTGCTTCATTAAGTCTGGATTGTGTCTTGGGAACCTATATTATTAACAAAGCTCCCAGGTGATTCTTATTAGCAGCCAAGTTTATAAGCCATAAAGTATAATATATTCTTGAAGTCCTTTCCCAAGACATGTACTTCACTGAGACTTAAGGTACTTTACATTTCCTAAATTTAATTGGTCCTTGTTGAGGAATAAAGTAATTTCTTATTTCAAAGCAAAGAGAGCTTGATACAGTTACTTAGATGTTACAGGGCCATCCTTATTATGGCAGTAGCAAAACTTCATTAAAATTGCTAAACATTATAACTGCTGTGCATAGGTCCTCATAATTTGATTTGGAGGTATGCAGTCAGCAAAGAAGATCAGTTAGCAAGGAAACTGCATAGAGATAAGAGGAGGGGAAAAAAAAGAATGGAAAGAATCTTATTACAATAGCAAAATATTCCCAACAATTAAAATACTTACCCAAAACTTTTAAACATGAACAATACTTTCTTCAGTTAAAACTGGCCACAAAACATATGGCCACAGGGAACACATGTTTGTGTGTGTGTATGTGTGTGTGTACGCACACACACACACATGTGCAAATGCTCACCTGCATACCAGCATGTGCCCTGTATAAACTTGGAATTGAGATGTTTCTCTCAAATCTGTAATTCAACAGAATTGTGTAAAATCAAATTATTATGTTTTAATTAGACATCTTTAATGGTTATTATTTTGTGAAACTTTAAATCTATTAGTAAATAGCAAACTGTTATTTATGAGAGTGTTTTTTACTTTAGCTTGATTTTAAAAACTTCAGAGTAAAGAGCACAGTGGAGACAAGATTTCTCTCCTAAGCATTATCTTCCTATAGAGGGAAAAAAAATCTGTGGCATCTTGCCTCCAAATATTAAATCTTGAAAACTCATTGCCCAAACCAAAAATGTTAGAAAATTATAAGAAAGGGCAAAAATCATATCCACTTCTAAAAAAGAAATCCAAATTTATTATTCAAAGTTAAACTGGAATATAGATTGCTACCGCGAGGTGGCGCGAGTGGTAAAGAACCTGCTCGGTGCGAGACACACAGGTTTGATCCTTGAGAGGGGAAGATACCCTGGAGGAGGAAATGCTTACCTACTCCAGTATTCTTGCCTGGAGAATCCCTTGCACAGAGGAGCCTGGTGCGTGGATTACGGTCCATAGGTTGCAGAGTCCGACGCGACTGAAGTGACTTAGCATGCAGTAAATAACAAGAGAACTATGAAGTTATGTTGGCAGTGTTGCACTTGATGAATTATATTCTAGTGACTTACCATGAGAACATTTCTCAGCCCCAGTCTCAAATTAAGACATGTGGAGATGATTTTGAAGTCATCGTGCTCCCTGCAGCTGCTGCTGGTCCAAGAAGTAAATAGCGAGTCAATCTGTAGCCTGGAACTTAGAGGCTGAAAGCCCAGAGGTTAGAGGCTGGGCACTGGCCAATCTGCTGGCTATAGAGTGATTAATATCACTCTCCTTGATTTAAGTCACTGAATCTAGGGCTGTAAATTTTGCCACAGCTCTTACTGTGGAAATAACTCACTAATTCTCTTGTTGTCTCTCTCTCTTGCTGTTTCTATCTAATGTTTAGGTAGAAATATTAGTTTAGTTTCTTTAGACTTGACTGGGTGTCATTTTTTCCTCTGAGGGTGTAAATACCTGTGTTGCTGAAAAGAGTATTTACAAACCATGCACAGCTGAATTTAGGAAAATTCTCTAGGGGAAAAAAATAATCTAGTGAATGTTGGTGGTTTAGTTGCTCTGTCGTGTCCAGGGGATTCCCCAGGCAAGAACACTGGAGTGGGTTGCCTTTTCTTTCTCCAGGGGATCTTCCTGACCCCGAAGTCGAATCCAGATCTCCTGCATTGCAGGCAATTTCTTTACCAACTGAGCTACAAAGGAAGCCCCAAGGGAAGTGAATGTTGGGATGTGCATATTGCGAATACGCATATGTGTGTCTGTGTTTATGTCTTGGATTATAGATGAGCCATATAAACATATTTTTAAATGCACACAAAATATATTGGAGTGAATTTTTGTATTTCTTTGGGGAAAAGGAAACATTAAGCCCACATTTAAGTTTGTTTCAATTTAGAATAGTTAAAAAAACAAATGAGAGGTTTTGTATTTGCTGTTTGATTTTGTTTGGGCAGATATTAACATATAGCTAAGAAATGGTATGATGTGTAGGCTTACCATTTTGTTTTTTAATGAGAAAGTCAGTCATGCCAGTAATAACCAAATTCTACAGTTTCTAAGAGTCTTATGAAAATGCAAAAATTCATTTTTACATTATCAACTAGTGAGAAGCATATTTCCCTTTAAATGGGCTTGCCCACTAGAAAAAATAAAGTTTCACTGCTCTGGTGCATATCAAGTTTGCTGATATAATATTCATGCCTCTGATATCCTTAATTAAATAGTGATGCACTGCAGTCAAATATGATCATTTTTAACACCTCTGTTGTAAGCCCTGTACTTCCCAAGAGAAAACTCACGAACCTTTATTCTGTTTCAATCCTGAGTTGCAGAAACTATAGAGAATTAGGGCTGATTTGGGGCTAGTGTTACTGTCTTCTTTTCCTTCTTGGTTCATTTTATACAACAAATAGGCCTGGTGTTAAAGGGAATTGAGTGACATAGGATATTTGTATCCTGGCACATGAGACAAACAAAGTTGATGGTGGTGGATATGGTCCACCATTTAGTAGAGGTAAAAGAGTAATCCCTGCTAGTAGAGGTGTTGCTGGTTGAACTCAGGACAGGCATGGCCCTTCACCTGTCAGTGGATATAGTGGAGGAGATCCTGGAATTTATGAGCAATGAGTCCGTGACCCTGGGTTTGAGGATGGAATTTTGTTCCAAGATCCTTGGAAATTTATTCCTATTTTTGTAGCTTGTCTTAGGTCTGCTAAGGATCTGGCTATATCATGCCGATTACCTTAGCTAACACAGTAGATGTCTGCAAGCTAAAGCAACTTTTTAAACATTTCGTTGTACTTGATTTTTTCAAAAAAGTTTTATCTGTTTGTTTTTCATTTTTTACCCAGCTGTATTGAAGGATGAGTTACAAATAAAAACTACATATATATATATTTAGCTTGGACAACATGATTTTTTAAGGTGTATAATGTGATGATTAGTATATGTATACATTATGAAATGATGATCACTGTCATGTTAATTACCATATTCATCTTACGTAGTTATCTTTTGTATATGTGTGTGTGTATGTGTGTGTGTACACTTAAAATCTACTCTCTTAAAAATTTTCAAGTATAATATAATATTATAACTAAAATCACCCTGTTGAACATTAGGTCCCCAAAACTTATTCATCTCAAAACTGGAAGGTATTATCCTTTGAACTACATCTCCCATTTCTCCCACCCACCAGATCCTGGCAACTATCTACATTTAATAATTTGTTGATGCATGTATGTGAAAGTAAAAGATAAAATGTAAATTTTCTCTATGTACACTTAAAAATGTCATTTTACTTTTCAAATATTTTATACATGTGCCTTTTATATTAAGAAATCCACAATTAGAAAATTGTATATACAGGTATATAATGGATATTCTTCAATCAAAACTGGATCTGGAAAAAATATAAAGTAATAAATATAGTATCTACATCTAAGCATACACACATCCATTTGTACAGCTGTTACTCTGCAAGCACCATCACCTGACTGATGCTGTAAAGTGCAATTAAAACAAATTATTTTGAAGCTTAAAAAATAATGCTTAATTTTATTAATTTTATGGTGAATCTGATAACATTTAGCCAATAAATTATAAAGTAATATAAATCACTTTTTAACCAGAGGTTGATGAAAAGGCAGTGCATTGTTTAGTTTGTAGAATTTCTATACTGTTTAAGCCAAAAAAAAAAAAAGAGAGAGAATAAGAATTTGGTTATGTGAGTAGGCTTTTATCAAAAAAGAAATATTTTCTTTTTTATATTCTGTCTGGATAGATGCCAAGACAGATTTTCCTCCCTTGTTTGCACTAAATTTTGTAGAGATTTATACTACAAAATATGAGACAGTAGTAGAGACACCCAAGGCTTCATAACTCATTGCATTATTTGAAAAATGGTGTACAATATGACCTTTAAGACACTTTCCAATCTCAAGCTTTACTAAGAATTTGACAAATAGAAAATTGCATACCTTCATCAAAATTACAAATCTGGAAGAATAATTCTCGGAAGATACTTCAAAACAGATGCATTAAAATAACTGTTATTCATTTTATTTACATTAAGAACCAGAATATGTAAGCTTGTTCAAAATCCCGTTACTAAACATTTGCACACAATTTTAGCAAATAGCCATCTTGATTGTTATGCCAGATTTAACTGTATTTAGCACTGTTTTCTGTTTATCAAAGATTTTGTCAAGTATGTACAACATGGAGAGAAAGACATGTGCTTTGGTGAATAAGATTCTATTTTTGGAGACTAGGTAATAAAAATTAACATTCATATACTAAATGGATGAATATATTAATACTATTTTCTGTTTCTAAATATCAATGATTTGGAGAATTATTTCTTTTTTTTATTAGCTGACTATATATTAGCTAGTATAATTTTTTTCTAGCAAGTTTGCCTTCATCACTCAAAATACTATGCATAAAGTTCCTGAATTCATTTTCTCTTGCACTGCTTGATATATTATTTTGTTTCTTGGACTGTTTCTAACACCTAAAAAATGAAAGCAACCAATCACATAAAGACAACCTTCATCAAAATGTCACATTTACAAACTCTGCTGAGTAATGATACGGGAAAAGCAAATCAGGATTGCTCATGAATGCAAAGCTGTCATTACTTTCAGTCCTAATACTTTCTACTCTTAATTTATTTCCTTATTTAATGTTGACATTTGTTTGTGTGATTCTTTTCACTATATATGCCAATATATAATCCTGCCATGGTGGTGTGTGATTGTATTCATAACTTATATAGAACCAGGTTAAATATATTATGAACTCAGTGGTCTAATAGTATCCCTAGAATATTTGACATGGCTGCATTTTCCCTGCTTACAGGATGTTAACATAGTCTTGCTTGCAGAAGTACTAGAATAAATGAGCATTCTGAGGGAAAAAAAAGTGTAATTTAGGGAAAATATGAAGGTGCCAATCTCCATGGGCTTCAAGCAATAGGAAGAGCTTTAGAAGATTAAAACATGAAAGAACAAAGTGAATTTTTTGGTGATAGTACAAATAAAGCACTTGAACATAGAGGTGTGATGAAGTACGTGTAAAAACAATGTTCATTTTGTCTCTACTTCCTCTGCTTCTGTTTATTTCCTCTTTTCTGGCTATTAAACTCCTTGCTATAATCAAGATTTAATAATTTATCATTTAGGTCATAAATCAAGTAATTCAATATTAAATTTTTTTTACAATCTTATAAACATACTGATCATAATTAACGTACCTGTCTTAATCACTTTGAGACAATAATGACTTCCTTTAATATCTTATATTTAAGTAAATTTTGATAGAAATTGCTAGAAACTGATATCTGAGTTTTAAATAGGAATATCTCCAAATTTGTTTATATTGGCTATTCAAAAATACATAATATATAAATACATTCAGTTTATCTCTTTTTTTCCAAATTTTGTTTACCAATTAGATAATGAAAAGGTACATTTATATCAATTTTAGTTTAAATAGTTTTCATTTGGGATTTAGTGTTAGCTCATGACTTTTAAGGGGCTTTTCAGGTGGCGCTAGTGGTAAAGAACCTGCCTGCCAATGCAGGAAACATGGAGCCAGATTCAGTCCCTGGGTCAGGAAGATCCCCTGGAGGAGGGCATGACAACACACTGCAGTATTCTTGCCTGGAGAATCCCATAGACAGAGGAGCCTGCTGGGCCAAGATTTACAGGGTCACAAAGAGTCAGACACAACTGAAGTGACTCAGCACTCATGTATGCATGATTTTGAATGGAACAGAATTTGCCATCCCCAAACATACTTCTTTGGTATAAGGACTATCTTGAGTTGGTTATATTTAAAATAACAAATGCAGAAGAAGCTCTAAAATCAAAGTAGAAGTTACTCTTTTATAACGGACTTTCACTTTTATAAGGGACATTGCAGTTTGGAAGGCTGACTCCCTGTCTGCACCAGAGAGAGGAAGGTAACTAGATCTATAGAAAGTCAACAATGGAGAAGAACTTGAATCTGTGTAACAGGCTTACTCTTTTGACTGTCTTTCTCCTCCTTAACTGGCCTTCACTGTCCTGCAACCAACTGCTCTTGCCTTCAGATGGAGGTGATATTTAAGGTGATGATTTGTGTCATTCTAAAGTTACTCAGTTTTCCTGGATATCTTTCTTGTATATAGAGGTACAGATGCTGTTAAACTTACATTTGCTTTACCCTGTTAATCTGTCTTTTATTACCAGGGGTTCTTGGTGAGGAACCTAGAATGGTAGAAGGAAAATTATACCTCCTCCCACCATTATATTTTCAGTAGTCAGTTTATTCATTTTAACAAAAATGTGAGCACTTCACCTAATATTTTGGGGAGAGCAAAAGGAGTGTTATGAAAAAGAAATGGTGAAGAAAAACAATAGTATATTATCAACAAAGTAGGATCTAGAGTAAGAAGACCTGGACTGTTGGCTGAAAGGCCACTTGATAATGCTGTGGTTTTATCTCTTTGAATCAAAAGTTTTTTACTGACAAAATGTGAACAGTTATAAAATCTTCCCTGACTATACATATATATCAAATATATAATATGTTAAGTCTATTCTATTGACTAAATTTTTCAAAGGTAATATGTCTCAGGGATAAATATTTCTGAAGTGATTTTAAAATATTATCTTGGTAATTTTTATTTCATTTATGTGTATTTCATTATACAGTCTCTGAACATATTCATGTCTTATTAAATTTCAAATAAGATCTTCATCTCTAATTCCATTTTACAAGAAAGGATATAAAATTTCTATTCAATTAATTATGTCAACTTAATCTCAATAAGCCTTTATTCAGCTCAAGGAGCCAAACTGTGTCTGAAGTCTTTTTCTTACAAATGAGCACATTTACTATTTCCTCCATTTTCCCCCTGCTGTTTCTTTTCAATAAAGTTGAATGTCCCCAGTCAATCACAGTTAAATAATTTCCTCCTAAAGTAGTCAGTACCAATCAATTATGATAAATTAAGACTGACAAGGGATAAACCAAGGATTGATGTATGGGCAAATTGAAACAAAAGAAGACTTCAGTGGAAAGGAAGTAGTTACAAAGAGTGGAAAGTAACCCTTTATAAATTAAAAAACAAAATATTTTATTATAAAAAATCATTTTAATTATATATATGTATGTGGGTGTATATATATATATACACACATATTCACATATGCAAATAGTTATTTTTCAATCTTCAAAATATTTCCAGCCTGCTATACTGGTATAGGTTGAAAATCAATAGGATATAAGCTTTGCTTTTTGTTCCATTTCCTATAAAATATATTCACTTACTGCAATTACTTTCACCTGTTAAAATTAATCAACTATTCTAAGAAAGAAGTGGAAAATTTTATTTGAGCCAAATTGTGGATTATAACCTAGGAACAGCCTGAGAACTGTTATAGCCATTAGAAGTTGAAGCATAGCTATACAAGTTTTTTAAGGGGGCTGTACATTAAATGACATTGTATTGGCAGTTTGAGCCTGGCATGCTGCAGTCCATGGGGCTGCAGAATTGGATACAACTTAGCAACTGAATAACAACACAAGCAAGATCTAAGCCTACAAAGCCAGTAGTGGGCCACAGGTCAACATGGCCCCTTACAAGATTGAGAAGGAACATTATCTTCAAGGAGTGGTCTTGTTGGTGCTGAAAAGAGGTTGAACAGGTGTTTCTATCTATGGGAAAGTCTGGTTGATGCAAAATGAAGCTACACAATACACAGTAAAGTCTGGAGAGGAAGCCAAAGGGCAGGGAATATTTTTTATGTTTAAATTTTTCTTGTCTTGCCATTAAAATAAGAATTTATTTCAGACTCTGGTCATCTTCTTACATAGTTTACAAGTAACCTTACTATTTGGACTAATTTCTTGTCTTTTTTCATATGGTTTCTTCTCAACAAGAAATCAATTTTCAAAAGATATTATATTGTAGTTTTCTTAAAGAATCTTTACTTCAGCAGTCAAATAAAAGCTATCACCTTTTCTTTCTCCAATATGAAAGAAAAATTATCAAATGAGGTCAAAATTAGTTGCATATATGGTGTGTTTTCAAATATGCATTTTATGAATTATAGTTCTTCCTTGTACAAATAATGAAGAAATTTCATTGAATTATATAAAAATAGAATATAATCATAACATGGATTTTACATTATGAATAGTGATAAAGCATGAATGTTAGTATTGTGGAGTGGTTTCTGAAACTTCATACTTTGTCTTAAATTTGGTCCAACAATTGTATAAGTTTATCAGAGTGACAGAATAGATACTGACAACCTACACCTGTACATACGTAATCTGTAATAGATGATAATGATACCAAACATTACTGCTAAGGAAATAAAGAAAATGACTTTTTTTTAAAGAAACAATTTTGTAAGTAGAGAATGTATTAGCTGTGATTTAGCAATGGGCTTAGTAAGGCTGAAAGGTTTTAGTATACACTGATAATATGAGTCATCAAAGGATTGTGAGTACATAAATATGATTTCTATTCCCTTCAGTATTAGCCAAAATGTATTTTAACAATGGCAATAGTTTACCTGTTAATGTTTATATTTTCAAAAGCCTGAATTTTGTGTGTAGTTTCAGAAATAATCTTCCTCAAAATGCTGTGAGCAATCAGTAACACCCTTTCAAAAATGAGTGAACTATATCTCAGTAAATTTATGCACCTTCTTCTTGATCTTACTGATAATAGCCTTTTCCCCTCTGTGCAATTTATGTCATACACAATGACAGAGTTGGCTTGCCAAGTTGGCTTAGTGGTAAAGAATCCACCTGCAATGCAGAAGACATAGGAGACATGAGTCTGATCCATGGGTCAAGAAGATCCCCTGGAGGAGGGCATGGCAGCCCACTCCAGTATTCTCGCCTAGAGAGTCTCATGGACAGAGGAGGCTGGCAGGCTACAGTCCGTAGGGTCACAACAAGTTGGACACAACTGGGCATGCTTGCACAATGGCACATGCTGCTGCTAAGTCGCTTCAGTCGTGTCCGACTCTGTGCAACCCCATAAACAGCAGCCCAAAAAGCTCCCCCGTCCCTGGGATTCTCCAGGCAAGAACACTGGAGTGGCTTGCCATTTCCTTCTCCAATGCATGAAAGTGAAAAGTGAAAGGGAAGTCGCTCAGTCCTGTCCGACCCTCAGTGACCCCATGGACTGCAGCCTTCCCGAATCCTCGATCCATAGGATTTTCCAGGCAAGAGTACTGGAGTGGGGTGCCACTGCCTTCTCCGACAATGACACATAGTTGAATTTAATTCTTCATGCCATGATTTAGAAAGGTCACAGACAATTGGAAAGCATTCAGAGCAGAGTGACTGGGGGTGATCAAGAAGGTGAGAATACAGTCATCTCGCATAGTGTAGTCTGTCACCCTTATCTGCAGATTCAAACAACTGTGCATCTTCCACAGTTAGTTGAAACTGTGAATGCAAAACTCAGCTCCAGAAGACTGTTTTTTTCAAGTAGAATGCTGGGCAGGGAGTTGGCTTAAAAAAAATTGTTTATTTAACTCTCTACTTGCATTTTCTGCCTCCTTTTTTATTTTTTCATGGATTTTGTTGTTTTTGTTCAATTGCTCAGTCCTGTCCTACTCTTTGCAACCCCATGGACTGCAGCATGCCAGGCTTCCCTGTCCTTCACCATCTCCCAGAGTTTGCTCAAACTCAAGTCCATTGAGTTGATAATGCCATTCAGCTATCTTATTCTCTGTTGCCCCCTTTTGTGCTTTGTGGTACACGGGATTCCAGTTCCCCAACCAGGGATAGCACCTGTTCCCCCTGCATTGGGAGTGTGGTGTCCCAACCACTGGTCCACTGGGAAAGTCCCATGTGTGCTTATTCACGTAAGCACACCCATTTGATTTTTAAATTTTGATTTGATTTCTAAATTCTTTTTGATTTTTAAATTTTTTAATTGGAGGAAAATTGCATTACAATGCTGTGCTGGCTTATGCTGCACTCTATGGGAGTTCTAAATTTACTCACATGCCACTTAACTGGACTCCATGCTGCACTGCAGCTTCATCGTTCAGTCTCTCTCACTTGATTCCTGTTTTTGTCCTGGCTTATCAAATTCTCCTGACTCTGCCAATGTCTTTCCGGACCTTTTCCTCTTTCAACTTAAGTCTTCATGTTCTGCTTCACATATGGATAGGTCCCTATGGTAAGATTATAATGAGTCCTAAACCTTAGGCCCTAAATTCTCTAAAGCCTTCTTCATCAATAGAGCAGTCTTTCCTCTTGTATGAGGACATTGATCTTTTTCCTAAAGAGTCTGTAATAGTCTCCTCTGAGATAGTTGCCTTGCAAAGAACTGCTGACACTTCTGAGGACCTAGTCATTACACCTCTTATTGTTTCTAGACCCTGTAATTGGATACATAGGGAATAACTCCAAGATTTTGCCAACTTATGTTGACCCAAATCTTGAGAAAACACATACAAGGAAAGAGTCTAACGGTTCTGAATCAGAATGCTGTGTTTAGTTGCTCAGTCATGTCCAACTCTTTGCAACTCCATGGATGGTAGCCCGCTAGGCTCCTCTGTCCATGGGGGTTCCCCAGGCAAGAATACTGGAGTGGGTTGCCATATCCTCCTCCAGGGAATCTCCCCAGTCCAGGAATTGAACCAGGGCCTCCTGCATGGCAGGAAGATTCTTTACTAGTTAATCTGAATGGAAGAACACAAGAATGTTTCAGACCAATTTTATTGATAAGGAATCACTAATTAGATTCCAGGATCAAAGTCTTAACTCAAAAGACTTTAGAGTAATTAATTAATTGAAAGTTGGATCCAAACAATAACTTAAGCTAAACAAAGTTGTAGTGTCAGAACTTCCTTGATATATCCTAGAGAAAATATTCATCGGTCCCTTTCTGTGCAAGGGGATCGTCTCCTTGGCTTTATGACAAAGCAGATGAGATTGATGCTTGAAGTGTCTATGGCAAATAGGGATGTTTATGGAGATTTTAACAGGTCCCTGTTAAAGAATCATAGTCAAACATCTAGGATTTTAGAGCAATTACTCTTTGAAACTCAAGTTTCAATGGAGACTGAAGGCTTGATCATATTCCTATAAGTTATCATGTGACCTAAATACCTAAGATTTGGGGCTTCCCTGGTGGCTCAGATGGCAAAGAATCTGCCTGCAATGCAGGAGACTTGTGTTTGATCCCTGGGTTAGGAAGATACCCTGGAGGAGGAAATGGTAACCCATTCCAGTATTCTTGTCTAGAGAATCCCCATGGACAGAGGAGCCTGGAGGGCTACAGTCCATGGAGTCGCAAAGAGTCAGACATGACTGAGTGAATAAGCACACAACACACCTAAGATTTAGCAGCTTTGGCCTCATGGAGAATTTACTAGTTAACTGAAGCAATATCCTGGGGAATGAAAAGTGTTTTCAATGGTATTGAGACAATTAGATAGCCATGAACAAAGAAATTAATTTAGACTCATATTTCACACCATATGAAAGTGTTAGTCATTCAGTCGTGTCTGACTCTTTGTGACCGCATGGAGTGTAGTCCGCCAGGTTCCTCTGTCCATGGGATTCTCCAGGCAAGAAAAGTGGAGTTGATTTCCTTTCCCTTCTCCAGGGGATCTTAACAACACAGGAACTGAACCAGGGTCTCCTGCATTGTAGGAAGATTCTTTACTGTCTGAAACACCAGGGAAGCTGTATTTCACACCATTATTTCAAAATGCATCATACAAGTAAAAACATAATAGCTTTAGAAGAAAAACTGAGATATTCCTGACCTTGGATTGAGAGTTTTTAGATAAAACATCAAACGTACAATGCATAAAGGAAAAAAATATATTAAATTTGATCAAAATTAAAAACTTGGTTTGTTCAAAGGACACCAGTAAGAACCTAAAAAGTAAGCCACACCCTGGGAAGAATTATTTGTAAAGTCTTTACTTAGATTGGACTGGTGTAACAGACTATCATAGAGGTGGGTGGTTTATAATCAACAGAAATTTATTTCTTACTCTTCTAAAGGCTAGAAATCTAGACATAAGAGATTTGGTATACAGTGAGTGATGACTAACTGATTGTTATCTCAGAATATACGATCAATAATTAGCACAGATACAAGGTTTTTTTTCTTCTTCTTTGTCATGCAGCCTTACATTTTCACATATATGATCTATCCACTACACGAGAAAGGAAATATACATATACATGTATTTGGTATACAGTGAGAACCTTCCTGGGTCATAGGTTGCTTTCTTTTCACTGTGTCTTCACTTATTGGAAAGGGTTAAAATGCTCTCTGATTTCTCTTTTATGAGGATACTAATTTCATTCATGAAGCCCCATCCTCATAGCATGCTGCTGCTGCTGCTGCTAAGTCGCTTCAGTCGTGTCCGACTCTGTGCGACCCCATAGACAGGAGCCCACTGTCTCTGGGATTCTCCAGGCAAGAACACTGGAGTGGGTTGCCATTTCCTTTTCCAATGCATGAAAGTGAAAAGCGAAAGTGAAGTCGCTCAGCCGTGCCCAACTCTTAGCGACACCATGGACTGCAGCCTATCAGGCTCCTCCATCCATGGGATTTTCCAGGCAAGAGTACTGGAGTGGGGTGCTATTGCCTTCTCCGCCTCATAGCCTAAACACCCTTAAAAGGCCCCACCTCCAAATACCATCAGATTGGGCGCTAGCATTTAGCATATGAATTTCAGGGATTGACATAAATATTTACTCTACAGCAGAGGTATCCTAGGTTCCTGGAGTCATTCTGTCCATAAAGGTTGACAGCAGAATGTCACAAGGAATAGAATATTAACAACATCTTCCACAATCGTGACAGCAGATACTTAAGAAACTCAAGTTACATTATTTTTTTGAAATAGCAGAACTTCCCAAATAACTTCCAAGTTCATGTGCAAAGGAAATAATTTTTTGTTTTTATTCTTATTGGATCTAGATGCAATCTCAGTCTGAAATAAACATCAATAAAATTTGTTCACACTTTTATGGGCTTATTAAAAACTCAATGACTGCTTCATAAAATCACACACAATAAATAAGCCTTTGTCAGTCAAAATCTGGAATTAACTTGGTATGATGTATCAATAACTAAACTGATTAAGTGAATACTGATTATTATCTCAGAATATAAAATCAATAATTAACAAAAATACAAGTTTTTTTTGTTTTTAATCATGCAGCCTTACATTATTACATGGCATTCTCACATATATGATCTATTCACTACATAATATGAGAGAGGTGAAACATTGTAATGCTTTAAGAGAGATCTTCTAATTAAAAATATATTAAGGTAATCTTTTATCTTTTTTCTTGGCAAACTAATCTCAAATATTTCAGATATTTCCATTCTGCCTATTTGCTCCAACTGACAAAAAACCATGCTATTTCTTATGACCTTTTCCACCTTTTCAAGGTGAAAAGCTTAGTGGACATTGGACTCATTTCAGGCTCAGTGTCTGTTTTAGAAGTGAGACAATTTAACGGTCACTCCTGATTGGCTTCTCTGTGACAGACTCAGAGTGAAATCAATGCTGAATGACCAGAGAACTTAAACCCAAGCTGGCAGCGGCAATCTAGTGGGCTGAGATGAGGACAGCATGTGTTCTTTCAGACCTTCCTTGCCAGCTGTGTGGAAGCATACTTCCTGTGGTTCGCTGTTATCCCTAAAGCCTTTTAGAAGTGTGAATATAGGACTACAATGAGTTGAAACCTTCTATTTGAACTGATGTCTTGGAAACTTGTCTATACCAAATTTAGGTCATATTTTTTTCCAGCTTTCAGAAGGAGCAAATTAGCTGAAGATATTTTATTTTATTTATATTGTTAATGCTTAAGGAGGTTTGAGTGCTGTATACTAGTCATGTTTAAGCATTGTGCGCTATATGCGTTATGAATCACTTTCATCAAAGATAAACCATGTTGGGAATATTAAGAGAATCTCATTTCATGATCCACTTACTTGAAACTTGAAACTATCTCCTCCATGACTCATGTCCAACAGAGGTTTATAACAGCAAAATGAAAAAAGGAAACTGAACTGCTACACTGATGAATTGCTATACTTTGTAGCTTCATTTGCCTATCAGAGTAAAGAAATATGCCCTGATTGACATATGATATTCCTGGACCATTTATAGCATACATTTTAAAATTTATTATAAGAAAAAGACTGATGGTGAATTATAGAAAGGACATAATTTGAATAATACATATTTTGTGTATTAGGACCATCCTAATATGTTTATAAATAATTGCATACAGCTATCATTAATAAACATACTTCTTCACACATCTTTCAATGGGAAAGTACAGAAAGTTAGAAAATCAATGCAAGCATAATTTGCCTTAGGGAATGTTTGCAAAAATGAAAAACCTTTTAGAATATATATATTGATTACAATAATTTTCATAATCAAGTGAGGTTTCCAGTAACAGACTTAGCATTTGAATGATGTAGTTTATTTTTATGGGAATGATACTGAGGTAAAGATTTAGATATACATCATTGGCAAAAACAAAATAAATAAATAAATAAATAAAACATAGGGTAAAATAGCTGTATCATTTCTGTTCAGTTCAGTCGCTCAGTCGTGTCCAACTGTTTGCGACCCCATGAATCGCAGCACACCAGGCCTCCCTGTCCATCACCAACTCCTGGAGTTTACTCAGACTCACGTCCATTGAGGCAGTGATGCCATCCAGCCATCTCATCCTCTGTCGTCCCCTTTTCCTCCTGCCCCCAATCCCTCCCACCATCAAAGTCTTTTCCAATGAGTCAACTCTTCGCATGAGGTGGCCAAAGTACTGGAGTTTCAGCTTTAGCATCATTCATTCCAAAGAAATCCCAGGGTTGATCTCTTTCAGAATGGACTGGTTGGATCTCCTTGCAGTCCAAGGGACTCTCAAGAGTCTTCTCCAACACCACAGTTCAAAAGCACCAATTCTTCAGTGCTTAGCCTTCTTCACAGTCCAACTCTCACATCCATNCGTGTCCAACTGTTTGCGACCCCATGAATCGCAGCACACCAGGCCTCCCTGTCCATCACCAACTCCTGGAGTTTACTCAGACTCACGTCCATTGAGGCAGTGATGCCATCCAGCCATCTCATCCTCTGTCGTCCCCTTTTCCTCCTGCCCCCAATCCCTCCCACCATCAAAGTCTTTTCCAATGAGTCAACTCTTCGCATGAGGTGGCCAAAGTACTGGAGTTTCAGCTTTAGCATCATTCATTCCAAAGAAATCCCAGGGTTGATCTCTTTCAGAATGGACTGGTTGGATCTCCTTGCAGTCCAAGGGACTCTCAAGAGTCTTCTCCAACACCACAGTTCAAAAGCACCAATTCTTCAGTGCTTAGCCTTCTTCACAGTCCAACTCTCACATCCATACATGACATAAAACAAATTCATTACTTGCTTTTTTGGGGAAATCTGAATTATACTATTGTTGTAACAGAGTCATAGTTAAAGATGAGAATGGCACAAAATCCTTCTCAAAAATGGTTTGTTTACATGTTTGTTCTCTGTGTTTGTGTCTATTTCTGCTTTGCAAAGAGAGTCATCTGTACCACTTTTGGAGATCTGACATACATGCATTAATATACGATATTTGCTTTTATCTTTCTGACAAATGGACACCGAAGGGAGATGAAGGGGTGGGATGAATTGGGAGATTAGGATTAACATATATGCTATATTGTGATTGGTCGCTCAGTCAAGTCCAGCTCTTTGCAACCCCATGGACTGTAGCCCACCAGGCTCCTGTGTCCATGGAATTCTTCAGGCAAGAATACTGGAGTGGGTTGCTATGCCCTCCTTCAGGGGATCTTCCCAACCAGGGATCAAACCCAGGTCTTCTGCACTCCAGGTGGATTCTTTACTGTCTGAACCACCAGAGAAGCCCATATATATACTCCTATGTATAAAATAGACAATTGAGTGAGAAGCTACTGTGCAGCACAGCACAGGGAAATTCTACTCAGTGCTTTCTGGCGACCTAAATTGGAAGAAAATCTTAAAAAGAGAGGATTTATACATACATAGCTGATTCACTTTGCTATATAGCAGACAATCACACAACATTGTAATGGAGCTCTATATACTCTGATAGAAATGTTATAAAACTTATTTTAGGTTTTACTTTTTTAAATATTGCAGCCATCAGTCTCTTAGAGTTCTACCTAAGGAATAATGATGACAATTAACAGAATTTGAATTTTCTTTGTAACCCCTCTTTTCCCATTAAACCAACAAAGGTGGTTGTGTATGGTTTCACGTAAACAGAGTGAAAAAGATAGGAAGTAGGGGTCACAAAGAGTCAGACACAACTGAACGACTAAGCACAGCACACAGGGAGCTAAAGAGAGCAGCAGCATGACCCCTCTTTAGGATATTCTGATACTGACTCAGAGGAAATGCCTAGTCTCCTCATACTTCTACCAGACTGTATCCTGCCCCCTCACATCACAAGGGCCATGACAGTTGATACCATTTCCTGAAGGAAATCATGACTGACATACACTTTTCAAGAACAGTTCAAGAAAAAACATAATCATGTTGTAAAATGAAAAGCTGTCAACAATCTTATTTACTATTCTACGATCATAGTATATCAGACACACAGAACTCACCCTTAAAAATAATTGTGTAAAGAATTATAAGGAAGTGATTTATATGTATTAATTACATTTAATATATATTCACTGAGTAACATTTTATACACATATATGTGTGTGTGTGTTAAAAAGTAAAATGGAACTGAGTAAATCTGAAGATCTAACAAGTTGACTAAAGGATTCATGAATTTGGCAGAAGCCTCTGTCCATGGAATTTTCCATTCATGAATACTGCAGAGAGTTGCCATTTCCTGCTCCAGGGAATCTTTCCAACCAGAGGGATCAGACCCAGGTCTCCTGTATTGCAGGCAGACTTTTTTTTATCATTTGAGCCACAAGGGAAGCCTGTGCTAAATAGAAAAGAGTGCCAAAGAACTATAGGGAAGGAAAGAATTTGAAGGACAGAGAGGTGCTGAGACAAGGAAGTCATAAATGAAAACAGAATTATTTCAGTCTAGGTCACCTTCCTTTGGAGTACCAAGGCCAGTTACTCCTCTGGTGCTGACCAGGAAATTCCAAACTGACTTGCTAAGAATATGCCTTGGGGAAGATTGAAACTGCAATTAGGTAGGTATTAAGTCTTTGTTTGGTAATGTGTATTTACCTCAGTTACTTCAGTCCTGTGTGACTCTTTTGTGACCCCATGGACTATAGCCCAGCAGGCTCCTTTGTCCATGGAATTTTTCAGGCAAAATACTGGGAATGGGCTCCCATGCCCTCCTCCAGGAGATCTTCCTGATCCAGGGATTGAACCCTTGTCTCTGTGTCTCCTGCATTGGCAGGCAAGTTCTTTATTACTGGCACCACCTGGGAAGCTTACATTTAGCACAAATGACTCTATTTTGGCCTGCTGTTTCCTATTTTAAAATAATCCCCTGCTTTTTATCAAACTCTTGACTTTGCTGAGAGATGTGGTCAACATTTAAGGCATTAGTACTGCTCTCAGCGACCAACTGAAGATATTTTTTGGAGGGGGATCCTTTATGTCGTATCCATTGGTCAAGATATTTTTGCTTAGTCCCTGAGGCATTCTGACATTCCACTCTTAGGGAGATCAACAGCTTGGCAGTTAGTAAATGTGAATGCACATGCATTCAAGTCTTTTGAGAGATAAACACACCAGGGATATTATTGTGATTATATTAAAAATAAGCAGGATAGTTCTCAGTTTGGCATGACATTCCCTAAGACCCAAACCAATCAAAATCAAGTGGGTCAAAGGAAAACTTCTTTCAAGGAGTTACTGTTTTAAGTTAAGTGGCTTGCTTGATGATGTTATGTAATTGAGTTTCAATACTCCTGGAAGGGTTACTCTAGATACAGCAGGTAATATTTGCTTATAGCCTGGACACCTCACTGCTTAGCTTATATATAAGCAAGGTATATTTTATTATTATGAACAATTTTGCTAGAGAGTATAAGGATTTTCATCTTAGAAGAAGATTCTGAAATATCAAGAGTTGAGGAAAGATTTCTTATTATATTTTCATTTACATATACTTCTAGCCAGCCTAACCAGTATGACAAAGGAAGCAAATCTTGTGTCATGAAGATGTCCTGGTAGGGCCTTTCTAACTCAACAATCTAAATCAAGGGTGTCTTAGTTCATTGGTTTATTGATGACTATTGCATGTGGAGGGCTTCCCTGATGGTTCAGTGATAGTGAATCTGCCAAGCAACCAGGAGTGCAGCTAAGCTGCTTCAGTTTAGTCTGACTCTATGTGATCCTATGGACTGTAGCCTCCAGGCTCCTCTGGCCCTGGAACTCTTCAGGCGAAAATATTGAATTGCCAAGCCCTCCTTCAGGGGATCTTCCCGACTCAGGAATGGAACCAGCCTCTTTTATGTCTACCTGCAAAGGCAGGCAGGTTCTTTAGATGCAGGTTCTATCCCTAGGTTGGAAAGTTCTTCTGGAGAAGGAAAGAACAACCCACTCCAGTATTCTTGCCTGGGAAATCTCATGGACAGAAGAGTCAGGTGAGTTAGTCCAGAGTGTCACAAACAGTTGGACATGACTGAGTAATTAAGCATGAGCTGAAACAAGATGATTTCATGTGGAGTGAACTTATGTTTCCCAAAGAGGGTACTTTAAATAGTCAGCAAGGCTAGAAGCAATTCCTTAGGCCAAAAGAGTCTAGTAGTCTCAACAAGTTTGGAGATTTTAAGTTTTTGGATCCCATTAGTGCTCTCAACCTTGCCTGATGATTGAGGGTGATAGGATAATGGCAGTTGCAAGAATTTTGCAAAGTTTTTGCTAAGACTTGTATAATTTGCCCAGTTAAGTGGTTGCCTTGCTCAGTGGAGACTATGGAAGGAATATCAAAGTGAGAAACATATTTTCTAACTGTTTCTATGGCATTAGCCTGAAGCCAGGGAAGGTGTCACTCCATGCTAAAAACAGACACATAGTAACAAGAACATATTGATAATCTATCCTAAGTGCTTAGCTGAACGAGGCCAACTGCAGATGTGCAAAGGGTCCAATAGGGAGAGGTTTGAGACCTCTGGGAATAGCTTTTCCAGAATTATGAACCTTGGTAGGTCAGACTTTAGTGGTGAACTGTTTTTGAAGATTTTACAGGTCTTCCCACTATTATTTATTAATAATTTCAATGGTCAACTTAAATGTACCATGATGAGTGAAGGAAGGCAAAACCTAACAATGGGATTTTCTAGGGAGCCAGAAAGAATCAAACAGCCATCATGGCTTCCTAATTATTTAATTTATGACTATTGTTTGTTCATGTAAATTCTGATTCAGAAGCAGACTGCTGGCATGTTGCAAGGACATCAAGATGGCAAAAGTCTGGCAACAAGCAGTCATTCTTTTGTAGAAGCAGAATGAACTTCATCCACACCTGCCACCTTCTGTATAGATCCTGTTTCTGCTGCCTATAGCTGAAAGTGAGTCAAGGTATTTCCCTGGTACTCAGGTTCACTCTTTTAAAGCAAGCCTCAATGTTGATGACAGCAACTTCAGAAGATGAGAAAATAGGAATAAGATTGTTTGCCTGTCCATTTATGGTTGAGCCCCCAGAGGATGTAAGAAAATGCTTTTATTCCCATAACATTCTTAAATCATGCACAACCTCAAAAGTATATAGGCTATAGGTTTCCCTATTAATAGTTGGTCCTGACAACTGGGCTTACCACATGGCTCAATGATAAGGAATCCACCTACCAATGCAAGAGATGCAGCTTGGGTCCTTGATTTCAAAAGATCCCCTGGAGTAGGACATGGCAATTCACTCCAGTATTCTTGCCTGGAAAATTCCATGGACAGAGGAGACTGATGGGCTATAGTCCATGGGTCATGAAGAGTCGGACATGACTGGGCACACCTGAGCACCTGACAACTAGTGTTCTCTGGTAAGAGTGTGGAGACCTACTTGTTGGGCTGATTTAGCTTGTGGGAAGTTTCCTGTTTCAAGTAGTTTATATTGGCTAATAACAGCAAAACATCATACTATTCATGGGGTTTTCAAGGAAAGAATACTGAAGTGATTTGCCATTCCCTTCTTTTAGACAGCATATTAAAAAGCAGAGACATCACTTTGCAGACAAAGGACCATATAGTATTTAAAGTTATGGTTTTTCCAGTAGTCATGTATAGATGTGAGAGTTGGACCATAAAGAAGGCTGAGCACCCAAGAAGTGATGCTTTACATTGTAGTGCTGGAGAAGACTCTTGGACTACAAGAAGATCAAACATGTCAATCCTAAATGAAATCAACCCAAAATGTTCATTGTTAAGATTGATGCTGAGGCTGAAGCGCCAATACTTTGATCACCTGATGTGAAGAGCTGATTCATTGGAAGATACTCTGATGCTGGGAAAAATTGAGGTAGGTGGAGAAGGGGGTGACAGAAGATAAGACAGTTGGATGACATCACTGACACAATGCACAAACTAAGTCAAACTCTGGAATATAGTGAAGGACAGGGAAGCCTGGCATGCTATAGTCCATGGGGTTGTAACGACTTAGCAACTAAATAGCAACAGCATAACCATCTTGGAATTTCCCATTTTCATTTCTATAGTATGAACCAGCAATGTACAACATTAGATAAGAATTAAAAGGGTATCTTGTAAACCAGAACCGTGTCTCACAAAATGGGACATTATTACCTCAATGTCATGGGGCTCACCTTCATCAGGAAGAGGTAGTAAGATAGCAGGATTAAGAACATTGTCACTTTAAGATGTAAATTAGATAGTCAAGGAAGAAGGATCTCACAGAAGGTTAGCTTGCTTGCAGAGAAATGTCAGAGAGTTAAGAAAACTTTGAACAGCACTTGTAATTTGCAAATAAATATTATTTCCTTCAGTTGAAACTACTGAGGCTTCTACAAACTTTTCAGTTACAGTGGCTGTAATCCTAAGACTGCTATGATAAGCCTGAACAACTGAATTCATTTGTTTTATGTGATAGGCGATAGGCCTGAATTTATTAGCACTTTCATAGCATCATCTTTCAGGATTTGAAACCGCTCAACAGGAATTCCATCACCTCCACTAGCTTTGTTCATAGTGATGCATTCTAAGGCCCACTTGACTTCACATCCCAGGATGTCTGGCTCTAGGTGAGTGATCACACCATCGTGATTATCTTGGTCGTGAAGATGTTTTTTTTTATAGTTCTTCTGTGCTTTCTTGCCACCTCTTCTTAATATCTTCTGCTTCTGTTAGGTCCATACCATTTACATCCTTTATTAGCCCATCTTTGCATGAAATATTCCCATATTAAATATAGTTCCCTGTGCTATGCAATAAGACTTTGCTGCTTATCTACTTTATATATAGTAGTGTGTTTCTGTTAATCCCAAACTCCTAATCTATTCCTCTCCCCTGCATTCCCTTGTGGTAATCATGAGTTCGTTTTCTATGTCTGTGAGTTGTTTCTGTTCTGTAAATAAGTTCATTTGTATCATTTTTTAAAGTCCATGTAAGTAATATGAAATTTGTCTTTGCCTGACTTACATCACTTAGTATGATAATCTCTAGGTCCATCCATGTGACTTCAGATGGCATTATTTCATTCTATTCTGTGGCTGAACAATATTCCAGTGTGTGGGTATATGTATTTATGTCACATCTTCTTTATCCACTCATCAGCCAATGGACATTTAGGTTGCTTCCATGTCTTTTCTACTGTAAATAGTGCTGCTATAAACATTGGCATGAGTGAATTTTTTTCAAATTATAGAGTTTTCTTTGGATATATCTCCAGGAGTGAGAAGACTGGATCATATGGTGACTTTATTTTTAGTTTTTAAGGAAATTTCATCCTGTTTTCCATAGTGAGTGACTAGACCAATTTATATTCCCATCAACAGTTGAGGAGGGTTCCCTTAGTCCAAACCCTCTCTGGCATTTGTTATTTGTAAACTTTTTGGTGATGGCCACTCTAACTGGTATGAGCTGATAGCTTATTGTAGTTTTGATTTGCAATTCTCCAATAATTAGGTATGTTAAGCACCTTTTCATGTGCCTGTTGGCAATCTGTACATCTTTGAAGAAATGTCTATTTAGGTCTTCTGCTTTTTTATTATTAGGTTGCTTTTTTTTAATATTCAGTTGTAAGAGCAGTTCATATATTTTAGAAATTAATACCTGTTGGTCACACTGTTTGAAAATATTTTCTCCCATTCTGCAGATTGTCTTTTTGTTTATAGTTTCCTTTGGGTGCAAAGGCTTATACATTTTATTAGGTCACACTTGTTTAGTTTTGCTTTCATTTCCTTTTCCTTAGAAGACTTATTTTAGATTTTAAAAGGCCTGCTCAGGTTTATCTTCCCAAGGAAGGAGTTCAAGGGGTGAAACTTTGGTAAGTTCATAGAATGAGGAACACAATAGACATAAATGGAAATCCTTAGTCTGTAGTAATCAGTAGGCCAGAAATCCATGAAAGCTGTAGCCCTGGGAAATTCTTGAATTAGCTTAATTTATTTTTGAGATGGGCTTCCCTTGTTGCTCAGCTGATAAAGAATCTTCCCACAATGTGGGAGACCTGGGTTCAATCCCTGAGTTAGGAAGATCCCCTGGAGAAGGAAAAGGCTACCCACTCTAGTATTCTGGCCTGGAGAATTCCATGGAGTGGAATTCCTTAATTCTATACAGTCCATTGAGTCACAAAGAGTTGGACACAACTGAGTGCCTTTCACTCTATTTTTGAGACAGCTGGATTCTTTTGGCAATTAGATTATGACCTAGTTAATGAATAGTACTTAGAGATAATTGTAATTTTTCTTTAAAGATTTTATGTCCCTTTTTAGATAAATGTTTCAACAAATAAATGGAATTTTTACAGACACCTCTTTGGTAACTGAGCACAAGAGGTTGTCTACATATTTCAAGTTAGGGGTATTTAATAAAGTTAAAATAGTTAAATTCCCCGAGGAATTGGAGGGCACTTAAATCTTGGTGCAGCACTTGGAACAGACAAGATGGAGCCTCAGACACTCTTAAGGAATGATTGTTCAGGCCTACTGTTGATTGTTCCTAATAAAGGCAAATAGATATTAGCTTTTATGATCTATAGAGATGCTGTAAAAAACTGAACTGAACAAAAGTCCAAAACTGTGAACCATTTTGAATATTTTGTAATAAAAGGGCATAATGGTTTAGAAAAAAACTGAAAAGTAAAGAATAACTATCTCATTACTAGCTCTCAAGTCATGGACAAATTGCCATCCCCTCCCATTAAGTTTCCAGCCTGACAAAATCGGTCTGTTCTGGGGATTGCTATAGGGAGTGATCACCCCTGCACTAATGGGACTTCCCTGGTGGCTCAGACAGTGAAGAATTCACCTGCAGCATGAGAGACCTGGGTTCAGTCCCTGGGTTGGGAAGATCCCCTGAAGAAGGGTATGGCAAACCACTCCAATATTCTAGCCTGGAAAATCCCCATGGACAGAGGAGCCTGGTGTGCTACAGTCCACGGAGTCACAAAGAGTCGGACACAACTGAGTGACTAAGGATGCACACACAGACACTCCTGCACTATTAGATCTTCCACTTCTGGTGACTATGGAGCGTGTATGGCCTCAGGCTTCGATGAATATTGAGGCAATTAAGAAAGAGATTTGTACAGGTTCAATACTTTCTATCCTCCCAATATCAGTGTTAGAATTAGCTCGCAGATTTTTGAGCAGCATGATTATTTAGAGGTTGCCCATTGAAGTTTTCCTCTTCTATGTGGAGGCTAAATTACAGAGTCCATAAAAGATCTGGTTCAAGTTGATCAGATGATTTGAAGGCAAGGTCTTGGTTCGAAGTAAAGTTATTAGCCCTTTTAAATTAGAACAGGGACCTCTACCTAATAGACTGGGACCGTATCCCATAACAAAAACAAATGGTTTTCAGTGAAAGGTCCCAGAGTCATTTGAACTGTTTAAGAAAGGAGTTCTATTTTAACTTTATTAAATACTCCTACTACAGAAACCTTTTTTCACTCCAAGGGATTATTGTCTTATGAGAGTAGTTTTAAAGTAAAAAGTGTTAACTCCAGTATCAAGTAGAATTTGGCAAGATTTCCCATTAATTTTAACTTTAGTTTCTGCTTGACTCTTTAAGGGAATTATGGTTAACAGTTTACTAAAGAACACCTCTGAGTCCCATGTGAAAGTCCTCAACCTGAAGAATTTGCTTAGGACCTTTGAAGACATTCTTCTTTCTAGGTTCCCGGTTGATTACAGATGAATCAGTCTTTGGACTATGATTTTGATGAGTGACTTCTAGAAGGATACCATGGGGCAGAGGCTCCAGATGTTTTTTCAGGCTCTGGCTTTGGCGCCATTGTAGCTATAAGGCCAACAGCTTGGCAGATTTTTGCCTGCAGTCTATTTCCAAAGTCTTTTCAAAGTGCTCAGGTAATGTCATAAATTCAGATTGGCAACTTCTTATTTAATTTTCTGCCTTTTTAGCAATCCACTAATCTCAGGAGATAATCTATTTACAAACAGGGCAGCTAGAGGATGTTAGGGCACCCCTTCCCAGGTGGCACTAATAGTAAAGAACCAGCTTGCCAGTGCAGGAGACCTAGGAGACATAGTTTCAATCCCTAGGTAGGGAAGATCCTCTGGAAAAGGGCAAGGCAACTCACTCCAGTATTCTTGCCTAGAGAATCCCATGGACAGAGGAGCATGGCAGGCTACAGTCCATAGGGGTCACGAAGAGTAAGACACAACTGGAGTGACTTAGCATGTATGTAGAGGAGATTAGGGTTACCCCTGACTCAGCAGTAAAGAATCTGCCTGCAAAGCATGAGACACAGGAGATGTGGGCTCAATCCTTAGGTCAGAAAAATATCCTGGAGGTGAACATGGCAACCCACTCCAGTATTTTTGCCTGGAGAATCTCATGGACAGAGGAGCCTGGCGGGCTATAGTCTATATGGTTGCAAAGAGTTGGACACCACTGAACACAAGCATGTGACAGGGCAGATTGATTGACCTGATTTATTGTATGAAACCTTGAATGCTGTAAGAAGTGGGTTCTGAGCAATCTTTAAAATCTACCAGATTCATCTTTTTTTGGTTTGCATGTTTGAATAATTGACCTATCATTATAGGAAGGGAAGACGCTAGGAATGACTTATAAAAATTCAGCTGCTATTTTGCAATATTTTTTGGTCCATTAAGGGAACATATTCAGAGAAGGCAATGGCAACCCACTCCAGTACTCTTGCCTGGAAAATCCCATGGATGGAGGAGCCTGGTGGGCTGCAGTCCATGGGGTCACTAAGAGTCGGACAGGACTGAGTGACTTCACTTTCACATTTCACTTTCATGCATTGGAAAAGGAAATGGCAACCCACTCCAGTGTTCTTGTCTGGAGAAGCCCAGGGACAGGGGAGCCTGGTGGGCTGCCGTCTATGGGGTTGCACAGAGTCAGACAGGACTGAAGTGACTGAGCAGCAACAGCAAAGAACATATTGAAGATTTTAAATTTCCAATATCATCCTGGATTTTTTCCTGTTTCCTGTTTCCATTTTTGGGTTTCATTGGGTACATAAACTGGTAAAGATCTGGAAGCCTTGGGTCATATAGTCCTTGACAGTGACTCTAAACTCTTCAAAAAACCTTTGGATTTCCTCCTTAGGTTTAGAAAAATCATTAAACTATGACCCATAGTTTGATCTTTGATCAAGAGGTGAAAGATATCCATGGAGGTCCTTCTACCATTTAGGAGTTTTATTAAAAAAAAAAAAATTATAGTGTCTTCAGAGTGAAAAGACATTTCAGACAAAGAATTAATAAAATGTGCATCTGCAAGTGAAGAGGGAAAGAGGAACAATAGGAGTCAGATTAGTCCTATTGTCTTTTGTATTAAGTACTTCTAGTGTCTTTAATTTTCATTAGCCTTCTATACTAAATCTTTTAATGAGATATTTGGACCCCTAAAGTCTTTTGGAAGCTTTTGCATGCCAATTAAAATAGATATCCCATTGTTTGTTTAATTTGGGAACCATTACTATCAAGTGAATTTCTTGCATGAATAATCTTGTCTAAATGGAACATTTCCCATAATGCAATTCTAGTTTGTTTTTAGTAAGATTTTGCCATTTTTGTAGATATCTACAGCTTCTGCACTCTATTCCTGGGGCATAAAATAAGCAGGTGTGCCAGGAGGTGACACACCTGACTTTAGAATGTAAAGATTTCATTTTACTATTATATATTTATTTTAGCTAATCCTTTTTTTGTTTGTTTGTTTTTTTGGTTTCTCAGAGCCATACTAAGACCTGATGTGGGAGATGGTGTAGTGTTTTATCTGTACCTCTTGAATGGAAATATTCTTGAGATTGTGTTGACCTAGTGTAATCTAATCTATTCCATGAACATTTTCTCCTAGCACAGAAGTCTTTGAGTTAGGTGGTAAAAGCTCTATTAGCTCTTAAATGTTCAACCAAACCCACCACTTTTTGTGGCTTCTTTGACTTCCAAGAGTCGCACTAACTTGTATCCTTCTAACAGTTTCTATCTCTAGAAAACAAGACAAATAAACATGGGCATCTTAATATATTGGCTATAACCAAGTGATATTACGGCTTCCTGGCCAAGAAAAGACTCTTCACTCACCACCAATTTCCCACCAAAGGACTTTGAACTGGAATGGGATTGAACCAGCAGGTCTCATCTAATGGGAAATGTGACCTGGGGACTCCACACAGTCACTAACAGGTCCCATCGGGATTTGAGGACAGAATTACAGGCTACAGTCTTCCATCCAAAAATCCAAGAATTACAGTCCAAAATAAAGGCTAAGAAATTGGCCTCTGGGTGGAACCATTTACCAGCTCAAGCTAACTGTCTCATAAAAAAAAAAAAAAAGCCAGTTAGATTGGGAGTTTGACATAAAGAGAGTGGAGTTCAGAATTAAGAACATATCCACAGCCCACGGAAATGGCGAGAATGACAGTGAACACAAAAAGGGATTTAAATTAAAAGCGACATTAAAATATCAAATATAGAAGGACTTTGCTTTCTAGGGCTCTCATAACAAATACTCACAACCATGGCTTAAAACAGCATAAATTTATTTTCTAATATTTTGAAGTTCAGAGGTTGGTAATCAAGGGGTTTGATTGTGTTGGTTCTTTCCAGAAGCTCTTAGGAAGAATCTGTGCCATGCTTCCCTCCTAGTTTCTGGTGGCTTATAGACACATGACTTCAATTTCTGCCTCTGTCTTCATATCATTTTCCTCTGTGTGTCCCGTGTATCTTCCTTTCTGTCTCTTACAAGAACATTACCATTGGATTTAAGATCTAGAGATACCTAATTAGTGAACATCATATCTTCGTGTAAGGCTCCATATTTATTCTATAACTGTACCAAGGATTAGAACTTGGAAATACAATTTGGGGGGCACTTTCCAATCCACTGTAGCAGTATACAGGGCAAAAGTAGTTTTTATAACAAAAAGAAAGAAAGAAATTGCCGGGATGGAGTCACAATGCTGGATGTTCATATCCAAATTCCTTATTCTCAGAAAAATGCCTGCATAATCTTAGAGATGTAGCAAAGCAGGTTTTTGTTTTTTTTATCATCCTGAATCCATTTCGAGGATTTCATATGATGTATTTCATTAGCCTTATTACTGTTGTTTCTCTTATTGTTCATTATTTCTTTGTCATTAGACAAAACTGTAATATGAAATCAGTATTCATATAGTGTCTATTACATGCCTGGAATCATATTAAATGAAATAATCATATAAAGTAGATATTATTTTAAATGACTTTGTTTAAGAATAGATAGGAACAGTGGCTTGTTCAAGGCTGGACAGTTACTATCAATGAGCCAGGATTTAATTCAAGGTCTGATCTGAGTCTGAATGTAATCACTATGCCATATTAGGAACACTTGGTGTTCATCATTTCAGCAGCATTAATCTTGTTTCATCTAGATTCCATGCTCTGGGAAAAAAGAAATACATTAAATATATTTTTAAAAATATTTCATTCTGTCCCTAAAGGGAAAAAAGTATTAGGTGTAATTAAGACCATCAAATAAGATTTCTTGTTTTCATAAAGCAATCTACCTGAATAATCTTCTTTAGTTTTCAAAACCATTATGGATGCCAATGGCAAACAACATCTAGAGAGAAATTTATTATATAATGTGTGGAAGAACTGTTGTGGCTATGCCTACATAAATGGTAGGGTTAGGGGAAAGAACAAATATAATAGACAAAATTCTGGTCTTGAATCTGATCCTCACTGACATAACTTCTCTAAGTCCTTTGGGATTCACTGAACCCTCAAGAAGTTTCCTGCTCTGCATTCACTGCTATTGTCTGCTTTGTTAAGTGGGAGTTGGAAAAGATAATATAGCCATAGTTCTTTTCATCTGAATTATATTATTTCGATATTTTATGATCAATGAGCGAATCTGAAATGTATCAGTTACTAAAAAAAGAATTATAATATTCACTGTAAGAATGCTGCTACATACATCATCCACTGTATTTCATTGCATCTCATTTTGGCAGAAATAAAAGAAAAAAAAAAAAACAAGCTTAGTCCTATTATCCCCTTGCTCTGCTATCCCCGCCACAAATGTTTATATCCATTGAACAATAAATAATGTATGTCATATATTTTCTTGCCTTCTTAGAACTTTAATGGCAAATTTCTAAGTTTTTTCACTAATGTTACCACTGGCTTAGTTTTCTACCTTTATGTGTGTGTTTATGCTATTTATACTGATTTTTTCAGACATGTTTTTTTCTTTGCATTATTTTCAGTATCAGCCTAAACACAGCAAAAGAGGCATGTGCCCTGGGTCCCTCATTTCAAAGGGCCTTATTCACCATCCTCCCTTTTCATGGGCGAGATCCTCAGAGCAAAGGGGATATGAACATACATGATTCATATTTCCCTTTTAATCCATATTCCATGTACCTATAAGTATGGGATTTCCTTCCCAAATGATCTCAAATCCATTCCCAGGGCCTATGCAGAATTCTTCCCTGAGCACATCATATGGAAAGCACAATCTAAATATACAACCAGTGTGTTCATCATTAGCCCCAAGGGGCTGATGAGAAGTAGCGTCTTGCAGAGAGTTGGACAAAGACTGATATTAGGCTTTGTGTGTTCATCCAAGTTGTGTGAGGCTCCTAATGGTTCAGGATAAAACCAGGAGTGTTAGCCAAGGGTCTGTCATCTGGATCTCTTTGTGCAGCCATATTTAAGGGTGGAACATTGAGGGTGGAACACTGAGCCGCCCAAGTGTGCCAACTGAAAGTGTTCTTTGTTTAGTTTTTAACTTTTAAATATGTATAAACTCCCATTTGTTCTTTTGTCCTAGTTTCCACAAATAATAAGGAGAAGTATGCTTATAGCAGTGTGCATATTTTTGTAAATTTCTTTACTCCTCTATAGCATATGTATATTTATAAAGAACCAAGATCACATTTAGGAATGGTTTTCTCTCTTCCAGGAATAAAGGCTTGTAATGGATTGCTTATCATTGATACTTCATAAGCCAATTTTATTTTTCAGTCATTCATTTTTCAGTGATAACCTAGGTGGCACTAGTGGTAAAGAACCCACTCGCCAAAGCATGAGATATAAGAAATGCAGGTTTGAACCCTGGGCTGGGAAGACCTCCTGGAGGAGGAATGATAACTCACTCCAGTACTCTCGCTTGGAGAAACCCATGGACAGAGGAGCCTGGCAGGCTATGGACCACAGGGTCACAAAGAGTCAGACACAACTGAAGTGACTTAGCACTAGCACTAGCATCTTCAAGACCAAAATGTTGTAAGTCTATTTATGGGTGTATTTTTGCATCATTCTAATTATGAATTTATCATACTTTTATCACAAATTTATCAATACATTCATTAGTAAGTGAATGACAACAAAGTATCTTATTTATCCTTCTTATGCTTGTATAAGTTTAAATATTGTTTCAATAATATTTTCCTTTATAAAAGTATGAGCCACACTTTTTTTTTTTACTTTATTTTGCTTTACAGTACTATATTGGTTTTGTCATACATTGAAATGAATCAGCCACGGGTGTACATGAATTCCTAATCCTGAACTCCCCTTCCACATCCCACCTCATATCATCTCTCTGGATCATCCCCGTGCACCAGCCCCAAGCATCCTGTATCCTGCATCGAACATAGACTGGCGATTCATTTCTTACATGATAGTATATATGTTTCAGTGCCATTCTCCCAAATCATCCCACCCACTCCCTCTCCCTCAGAGTCCAAAAGACCGTTCTATACATCTGTGTCTCTTTTGCTGTCTCGCATACAGAGTTATCATTACTATCTTTCTAAATTTCATATATATGTGTCAGTATACTGTATTGGTGTTTTTTGTTCTGGCTTACTTCACTCTGTATAGTCAGCTCCAGTTTCATCCATCTCATTAGAAATGATTCAAATGTATTCTTTTTAATGGCTGAGTAGTACTCCACTGTGTACATGTACCACAGCTTTCTTTTCCATTCATCTGCTGATGGACATCTAGGTTGTTTCCATGCCCTGGCTATTATAAAAAGTGCTACAATGAACATTGGGGTACACGTGTCTCTTTCAATTCTGGTTTCCTTGGTATGTATGCCCAGCAGTGGAANCACAAAAATAAACTCAAAATGAGCCACACTTTTTTAACTCAATACAATGAAGAAGGGCTCCTCTCTTCATTGGCTCAATGGTAAAATATCTGCCTGCCAATGCAGGAGACATAGGTTCAGTCCCTGGTCTGGGAGGATCCCCCATGCTGCAGAGCAACTAAGCCCATGCAATGCAACTATTAGCCTATGCCCTAGAGCCTATGTTCCACAACAAGAGAAGCCTGTGCATTGCAACTAGAAAATAGCCCTCATTGGCCACAACTAGAGAAAAAAGCCCACACAGCAGGATAAAACCCAGCACTGCTAAAAAGTAAATAAATTAAAAAATATATATGATAAAGAACTTAACATGTAAAATGAGTAGGACTTGATGGTGCTGTGATCCACCTGCTCCTTTTCCCTGGAGCAGTGCTCTGAAATACTCAGATTTTAGGACAAATTCCATTTCTTTCCTTGCCTCTTGAAGGAAATGTGTTAAGATTGTGCATCTTCTCCCAATCCCAGATAGGGTTGCACCAGTAGTTGAGATCCACATTTTATTTTNGTGATCCACCTGCTCCTTTTCCCTGGAGCAGTGCTCTGAAATACTCAGATTTTAGGACAAATTCCATTTCTTTCCTTGCCTCTTGAAGGAAATGTGTTAAGATTGTGCATCTTCTCCCAATCCCAGATAGGGTTGCACCAGTAGTTGAGATCCACATTTTATTTTGAAGAAAGACATTGATGGTTAATTTTAAACCTGTCTCTTAATAAGAAACGGAGTGACCAAACCTGAAATTTAGTAGTATAATGACCTCTTGCTATTACCAAAGGGTGACACTTCGAGAGTGGGTGTTCTTGCAGTTTTAATATTGAAATCATTGGGAATTTCATACTGCAAGGTCACTGTTTTCTCTACTTCCAATTGGGTTTTCCAATCATGTGGAGGAGACATTTTCAGAGCTGTTGTTTATTTCAAACATGAAAACAGGATTTATATCATAAAAGTTACTGATTCTGACATGTTACTTCCTCATGTTTATATATAAATGATTAACCTGAACCAGATAGTTTCATAAAATACTTTTATAATATTTCCAAATTGATATCCAAAATATATTTTAGAGACCAGACATTGTCTTGACCATTCTTGTTTTTGCTTGACATTTAATAATCTACCTGAAATAAGGAGTTTTCAAGACCAGACATGGTATAAAAAACTGATAATCCTAGATTAGTGAAAGACTTTAAACTTTTATTTGGAAAAGGACACTAGTTTAAAATTGTTGTTCTCCAAGAGTTCTTTGCAAACAAAGAACAGAGCAAAATTTACATAGACTATGCCTTATTCTGTCATTAATTCTTAAATCATGCCAGAAATTGTACAGTATATAACCATGTATTAAAAATCAAGTATAAAATGAATCATGAATACAATATATAAATCAGAAAAGTCACTAATGATTTTGTAATATACTAAATTATTAGTCTTCATTTCTCTTCTATAAGGTTGCGAGTCTATGCTATGCCAGACCAGGTAAATCTTACTGATTTAAGCACTAATAAATTTAAATCAAACATCATCTAATGTAAGATTTTTAGAGTACAAATTAAGAAGGAAACTGGTGTGTTACTCTTAAAAGAATGCATATTTAAAATAATTTGGAAGTTACATATATATGCTTAGTCGTTTAGTCATGTGTGACTCTTTGCAACCCCATGGACTGCAGTTAGTCACGCTCCTCTGCCCAGAGGGATTCTCCAGGCAAGAATATTGGAGTGGGTTGTCATGCCCTCTTCATACACACACACACACACACACACACACACACACAAATTTACTATTATGTAAAGTAATTGGGTCTCACTGTTGTAAAAAAAAAAAAAAACTGTGAAAGTAAGGTAATGTTATCTGTCATTTAGTATCTTAATGCAACTCTCATGAGTTCTGGTCATTTTTCAGATATTTTATACCATATCAGTTGTATTATCTATGCATATGTAAGATATGTATCCTGGAAAAGGAAATGGCAACCCACTCCAGTATTCTTGCCTGGGAAATCCCATGGACAGAGGAGCCTAGCAGGCTACAGTCCATGGAGTGACAAACAGTAGGACACGACTGAGCACACTGAGAACACACACACAATATATGTATATATGTTGTTGGTATACGTATTAAATTTAAAAAATATATTTGAAGTCACAAATAAATACAGCTAACAAGGACGTGGATAATGCTTAGATAAGAGTTGTAAGGAAATGTGGCAAAATTCTTAGATAAAACTCAATTTTAGAGGTGATTAAAATTTCCTTGTTGAATGTTATTGCTTGTATTTTTGTAATGTTCAGCTGTCACATATACTAAACTGACAAACTCAGAATATAATAGCTTACATAATTTTTTTTCTCTTAACTAAAGTAATAGGGAACATAAGATCTATTATGTAATGAGTTATGCCTCAGTGAACTTCAAGCTGGGCTTTCCTGGTGGCTCTGTGGTAAAGAAGCCAACAGCTAATGCAGGAGACAGGGGTTCGATCCCTGGGTTGGGAAGATCCCCTGGAGAAGGGAATGACAACCCACTTCAGCATTTGTGACTGGGAAATCCAATGGACAGATAAGCCTGGTGGGCTACAGTCCCTGGGGTTGCAAAAGAAACAGATATGACAGTGATTAAACAACTTCAAAATAGAATTATTGTCAAACAGTAGTAACATTTTAGGATAGGTTTATAGATATAGATATAATTAAATGTTCATTTAATTATAAAAATAAATTTCTTTAGTGTCCATTCTCTTATTGGAATCTAGGGAAAACATTTTGGTTAAAATTTCTGTTTATCTGAGATAATTTATCTCAGATTATTGGATCCTAAGAAGAAAAACCAAATGTGCTTTGAAACAAAGACTTTCCAGTATTATGACTCACTCTTCTGCTAAAATTTAGTGTTAATACAATAAAATGTTTTTAAGATGGAAATATTGAACAAAATTTCTTACAAATATTACTTGCACAATTGATTGCATTCAGAAAATAAATCTAGAGATTTAAATTTACCAGCTAAAACTGGGAAATATCATTTGTTATAATATTACTTTTTTGACTTATTTTATGATCTTGTTTATCTCCACTCTTTACCCAGAAATAATTTAAGACAACGTTTGGTGATACATACTATAAACTTGAAGAAGTTGGGGGAAAAAAGAGTAAAATATAGAAGCATGTTAAATGATTTGAAGAATAAAATATGTAGGGAGATTACACACTTGCCAAGGATGTGCTTTGATGTAGTTCTTAGCATTCTAGCAGCATAACAGAGATGAGAAGCCTTGTCTGTGTAACAATATGCAGAGTCCAAAAGATCAAAGCAAATCTACTTGCTCAGGAGAAATACAAGCAATCCTAAAAGCAAACAAAAAACAAAATCAGAAAGAAGGCTTATCAAAGGAAACATCCCCTATTGTGTCCTAACTATAAATAACATGACTCTTTATTTCTCTTAATGGCAATAGATTTACACAAGTGCATAATTCAACAGCAGTGATTATTGGAGAAAGAATAAGAAATATATAGTATGATGAAATTACTCACTTTTGTGACTGTCTGAACTATTGCAGTAGATTTCAGATTATGTGGAAGAACTGATAAACAGAACAGCCTTGAAGAAATGCTCCACAAATAGACTTCTCTCAGAAGGGCCTTTGATAGATAGATATTGGGCATGAGGGAATTTGAGATTGTATTCCCCAGCAAGAAATTGGAATAAAGCAATTCTATGCTGCCAGATAAATATTGACCTATATGCACTAACAGACAGTCAACCTCGGAATAGAGTTGACCTTCTCTTGTGGAAATTGAATAGTCTAGCCAGGATGTGTGCCTGAATTAAAGGCTATCTGACATTGGCTCAGTGGGTACTTAAATGAGTGCCTGAAGGCAGGGTAGAGATCTTTTGAACATAGCTTCTAATTCACCACAATGTACAGATGAATAGGGGACTGAGTATTCAAAACTTTTTTACATATAGCATACTCAAAATTCTTTTAACTTAAAATGTTTTAAGGCAACTGTAATTGTACAGCTACCTCAGACACTGGTAATAAAAAGTGTCCACAGAGCTCTGAGCAATGAAAAATCATCCTTCTTATAATAAAACTTTAATATAAAAAATTATACATGTTTTATCAAGGAATAGGTACAAATGTAACTGCCAAATGGAACAATTATATGAAAATAGTTTACCACTGGTAGCAATCTAAAAAATTCAGTAGAAACTTCATATGTATAGCACTTTATCTGATGTACTGAAGAGTAATGATAAAATAAGTATACTAGATGTCTATTGAATCTAATTCTTGGACCATTAAAATATAACATATGAATATCAGATATTTATATGTTTTCTCTAAAGTTTTAATGCACTCAGACAATATATGTTAAAAATAATGCTATCAAATCACTTAAGACTTCTTTTTTAAAGCCGAGATTAGAAGAGATCCTTCTGTTACCCCACAGAGTACATTCATTATTCTTGTCAAAAGCAGACTGAACTGATCAACCTGTCCCCATAGTGATAGGATGAAGAGTAGGAATAAGAATCAATTGAAAAAAAAATGCAATCCTTGATGGAGCCACTGTTGAAATTTTCCCAAGTATTTAAAGAATTATACAAATCTTACACAAATACTTCCACCAAAAAATAGGGCAATTTTCTCAACTTATATGTGAGTCCAACATAACTTGATATTAAAAATTGTAGAGCATATTCCATGAAACTAAAATTTGAAACAAAGTACTCTTATAAAAATATCAGAAATTCAAATAATACATAAAAAGCATAATACTGAAAGACTACTTTACATTTGTTTTTGAAAATCAGTGAGGGTTTACAGTCTTAAAATTACTACATTAAGGACCATCAAAGCAGAAGTGAGAGAGTACAATGCAATTATATCAACCAGTGAAGAAAAATCATTTGATACAGCAACAACAACAATATACTCATGATTTGAACAAAACATGTAAGTAAATAAAGAATATAGGAGTAGCATCCTGATCAGGTGGTGTTAGTGGTAAAGAACCTGCCTGCCAATGCAAGAATGTAAGAGAAGCAGGTTTGATCCCTGGGTCAAGTAGATACCCTGGATGAGGGCATGGCAACCCACTCCAATATTCTTGCCTGGAAAATCCCATGGACTGAGAAGAGTTAGACATGACTTAAGCGATGTAGCATGCATGCAGGATATTTCCTGATCAGATAAAGTGTTGTCTAACAAGTAGCATCGGAGAAAGCAATAGCACCCCACTCCAGTACTCTTCCCTGGAAAATCCCATGGAGAGAGGAGCCTGGTAGGCTGCAGTCCATGGGGTCGTTAAGAGTCAAACACGACTGAGCAACTTCACTTTCACTTTTCACTTTTCATGCATTGGAGAAGGAAATGGCAACCCACTCCAGTATTCTTGCCTGGAGAATCCCAGGGACGGGGGGAACCTGGTGGGCTGCGGTCTATGGGGTCACACAGAGTCAGACACGGCTGAAGCGACTTAGCAGCAGCAGGAACAAGTAGCATACAGTGAATACAATAAGTAATGGTAAAATATTGAAGCCTTTCTTCCAAAACGGTCCAGACAGAAAAGCAGTGAGAAAATGGGCAGGGAAGCTCTGAATGTCAGGAGAAGCTCAGAGAATGGTGCAATTAGACAGGGTCTGGTGGCTGTAGCCCCTGGCCTCCTTAGTAGAAATCCCATCTCTAGATCTCGGGAGTTCTGCAGGGCCGACAAGGGTGTCAAGATGAGGAGACCCCTGGCTCCCCAGCGTGCCAGAGATCCCTTTTCCTCAGGAGTCTGGGACACTTCTTCTAATAGGCAAACCACCTGCTACTGGCCCCACCTTTCACACAGCCCCCCAAACCAATGTAAGTTAATTCCAGGAAATCGAAGTGGGTTTACAGCTTTTAAATCAACATATTAACAATGATAACAACAACACAGAGCGCCAAGAAGTTAATTGAACTTGACTATCTAAAGGAAGCAATAAATCTGTGTTGTTTTTCTTAAATCATAGAAAATTCACTTGTATACAATTTTTTTTTCACTTTGAGGACACTGAAATATCAAATAGCTGGGTAACAAGACAGAAACTACATCTCCCTTTAAGTAGACACTAATTTAAGTTGTCACATTTATTTTTTAATGTTGAAATAATGTGTAATAGGTCGCTGACTTTTTTCATAATTAGACTCCAGGGATAACATCTCTTATAACCCCAAATTCTCTGTAAGGATGTGTTTCATTGCTTAAATCAACCATATGTTTTACAGATGGTTAACTTAAAGTTTTAATACAGAGACAATTTCTTTTTACCTACCACAGGTTTTGGAGTACTCTAAGGGCTGATTGATTGAACTTTCTTTCTGCAACAGCAAATGTATAAAAAGTGTGGAATAAATTGCAGGATAAGTTAAACATTGAGTCATATGGCATAGCAATAATGTCCTACTTTTCTTCCTACCAGGTAAATTTGAAAGTTCATCCCAATCATATGCATTTATAAAAGGGGGAAGACTAAGGGACCCTTAGTAGTGTGGACTAAGTGGTGTGACTCTGCACAACCATCCTCAAACCTGTGTTCTCACTCCAGAATGAGAAAAGGGTACACTCTATTACTACATAACATTGTCTCTTCACAGTTATACTGGAGAACTTAGTCAAGATAATAAAGACATAATAAGAAATATACATTGTAAGAAATGGAATAAAGAAATAAAATTATCATTATTTGCAGAGAAGATGAATAGAAAACCCAATAATCTTCAGATAAACTCTTACAACTGATGAAGGAATTCAGCATCCTGTAAAGTTAACATACAGACACCAACCGTCCACATGAAAGCTGCAAACATTCATAAAATAAAATTTTTTTTAGATGATACCATTTACAATGTTATGTGTGTTAGTTGCTCAGTCATGTCTTACTCCTTGCAATCCTGTGGACTGTAGCTTTCCAGGCTTCTCTATCCATGGTATTTCCCAGACAAGAATACTGGAATGGGTTGCCATTTCCTATTCCATGGGATCTTCCCAACCCAAGGAACAAACCTGTGTCTCTCGCATTGCAGGCAGATTTTTTTTTTTTACCATCTGAGCCACCAGGAAAGCCCTTACAATGCTATACACAAAAGCAAATAAATGTAAAATTTTAAGATATCTACATGCATACACATACACAAAATTGTTGGGAGAAATTTAAGAGCTATATAAATATAGAAATACACTGTGCACATGTAATGGAAAACTCATTCATCTAAACGTGCTAATTATTGCTATATTTATGCTAGGTAGAAATTAAATACAGCCAACCCTATAGCAAATTTGTGTATGTGTATGTTTAATTGGTAACTTGATTTTAAAGTATTTTATGTAAAAGAAATAAGAATAAGAAAACTATTCAAGGATGAGCAAATTTGAAAGAATAACACAATCTGATATCAAGAAGTATTATGAAACTAATACTTGACAACATCATATATGCACAAGGATAAAACCAATGAAACAAAACATACAGATCAGAAATCTCATATGTTCACTTAATTTATGACGGGTAACATCATAACATATTCAGGGAAGAACAGCTTTTTCAATAAATGATGTGAGATTAAGTGAATATATAAATTGGAAAAAAATGAAACTTGACCTCTACTTCAAACCACATGCAACAATGAATTCAACGTATACTGTAGATCTAAATGTGAAAAGTGAAACACTAAAGCTTTCAGAATTTAATATAGAAAAATACTGTTATAATTTTGGTGTAAGTCAACATTTTGTAAAACATTACACAAAATTCCCTTAATCATAATAGAAAAGACTGCCAGATTGTATTAGATTAAATTAATAACATTTGTTCATCTAAAGGAATCAGATCAATGTTGGAGAAGATTTTTGATGTACAATCAAAGGTTCTAATAGACTGAATACATATAGGGCTTCTTCAAATTACAACAAAAAACAAGTCAGTGGGAAAATGTGAGAAAAAAAAAAAAGATCTGAACACTTCACAATGTTATTCAAATAATCAATAAGGAAATGACAAATTACTCACCTTAGATACAGAGCAAAGCAAATTAAAGTCAATTGAAATGCTCACAACAGAATGTTTAAAATTTTTAAAAAGGACAGTCACAATTGTTGCTGAAAAAGTAGAAATACCAAGTATTACACACAGGAGATGAGAGCCTATATTGGTAAAAATATTTTCAGAAAACTCAGGCAATACATACTCAAGTTGAGCACATAACCCTCCAAGACCTAGCATGCTCACTTTTAGAAATATTCTCAACAACAGAAACATGTTTTATATGCATTTAAAGACATACATGTTAATATCCCTGGCATCATTTTTAATAAGATTGCTGCATGGATAAATTGTGTAGCCAAATAATTGATCAGCAATAAAAATGGACTAATAAAAAAGAATTTCACATTATTAAATCATATTAATACTGCTAGGTATGTAAAAGTATATACTGTGTAACAGCATTTATATAAAGTAAAAATGGGAAAAGTAATTTGTGATAAAAATCAGAAGAGTTCTTATTTTAGGGAGTTTAAATAGTATATAGAAATATTTTGGTGGGAGTTTGGTAATCTGATTTTTTTAATCTAAGTATTAGTAGCACAGGTGTGTACATTTTGTGAAAACTCACTAAACTCTACATACAATATTTATATATTTCTTAATGCATATTTAGCTTAATTAAAAATTTAATACAAATAAAATGAGGAAACAATTGAATGCAACATATTTCCTACAGAACGAATTCTTGCTATGTATTGTGCTTAGTCACTCAGTCCCGTCAATCTCTGTGACTCTACAGATATTATCCGGCCAGGTTCTTCTGTCCGTGGGATATTTCAGGCAAGAATACTGGAGTGGGTGGCCATTTCCTCCTCCAGCAGATCTTTCTGACACAGGTATCAAACCTGCATTGGCAGACAGATTATTTTACCACTGAGCCACCTGGGAAGCCCTGGTAGTAAGTATTCCCCTTCCATGGCTCACTGGCTAACCCTGAAGGGCTGCAATCACTGACTCCATTTCTCAGGTATCATTGGAATACTATCTGTGACTCCTCTATAACACCTAAAATAGTTGGAAAATACAAACAAAAAATTATAATTAAGTTGAACAATGATAGCAATTTTAAATTGTCCCAATCTGTGATATGCACATTACATAATAAAAACTGAAATATTAGAATAAAAGTTCAGTAAAATTAGGCACATATATTTCTAGTCTATGGTTAATCATATCATATGGGTATATGAAAAGACAGGTACTAATAGTTTATTCAATTTCACCTTTAAATTAAAACTGATGTTAATGAAGTGAAACAACTCTTATTAAAATGCCTTTAGAATTGTCAGAAATACATATTGCTTTATCCTCAACTGCAGGTGTACTCATATTCTTATAAATGAAATCATCCATCTTTAAGCAAACCAAAATTATCTTTGCTTTAATTATTGTATATGTAACCAAAATCTGTAGATCTCTCTTTGTTCATTTTAACAGGAATGGACATTTTATAGATAAGTAAATTTCTTGGACAATTGAATATATTTTGAAATGGAAATTTTCAGTCATCCATGAAATTAAACAGTGCTTTACAAAGAAAAGAAAAGCTTTTCAATGATGAATTCTGCCCTCCTATCTTAGATTCTCTGTTTAAATTTCCATGTCAAAATAAATAGTGTCTTATTCCAAAACAAATTCCTAGGAAGTTTTTATCTCATGCAGATTTCCTTTTTTTACTCTAACAGTCACTACATGCAGTGCTTGTGGTCTGACTTTTCTGGTGGGACTTGCATGCTGTGTAATTCTTCTTGCTTTCTGGTTCGTACCACATCTTGTGATCTTGTTGACCTTCTAACACTTCGTTCCATTTTATAGTTCAGTTTTGTTTTTCTAATTCAACATTTAGCAGGTGTTTAACTTTGTGGAAGGAAGGAAGAGAGGAAGGAAGAGAAGCAGAGAGGGAAGAATTAGGATCACTTTCATCTTTGTCAGGAGTGATATGTAATGATATTTAGCCAACTTCTTGTCCTACAAGTTGTCCCTCAAATAAATATACTGTTCATTTGCCATTTTCTGAGGTTTAGATTTTGTTGCTGGTGTTATTGTTTATGTTTTTTTTTTTTTAAATTTAAATATTTCTTTAATATTATGGAGGAATCATGGGGGCTAAAATAAACAGGGTGGAAAATCTGGATAGAACTAGTTTGCAAGTTTCAGTGAAAAAAACTCTGATTGTAACAGAATAAAAACAGAACTAAGTCTAATCCTCCCTAGCTACTCATTATATTTCTTTCAATCTTGTCTAGTAAGGATAAATCCACCCAATTCTTTCATTCATCTTTTAAGCCTGTGTCTTGTGCTCCAAGATCCCGCAAGAATTTTCTTGTGCTGTAGAACATATTAGGAAACTTGTAAGTACAGATAATGTAGCTTTAGTAGTATAAAGTAGTCAGATAAAAAATATATATCTTAGAAAGTTTTACATGGTCTGATCTCAATCCTAATATATGGTTCTTTGACTGGAAAAATGTGTCTAATGTATTTGCTTGTCAGGGTAGGACATAAATTTCTGAAATTTTCTTTTTTAGAACTTTAAGTATTCAAAGCATTAATGTCCTATCTGTAAACACTTTTCTATAACCTATTTGTGAAATAAAATTTATTGTGCATTTCAGATAAATCAAGTGGATATGTTGTTTTCAATCCAAAATGTTCAGAGTTATAAATTAAGACAATGTTCCAATATGATCAGATTCAAGGAATGCAATACTGAAATTAAGGATTGCATTCCCAGGATCAAGATTAAGATCTATCAGATGTAAGACAGAATTAGAAGAATTAGTAGATTTTAATGTCCCCAAACATAAAGATACAAAAGAAACTAGAATTATGAGTACTCTGCTAGTGATAATTTGATCTAAGTTAAGATTAAATATATATATATATATAATTATTTAATAGATAAAGTGAAGAGCATAGACAGAGAGCATGAGATGGGAGAGGACATCACTCATTGGGGATCCCTTCAGTTCTTCATGTGACCGAAATGCAGAGTTAGAGAAGAGAGACAGATAAAAGCCTCAAGGAAGAGATAAATGAGCGTTAACTAGGGGATTTACATTTTGTTCATAACAGTTTCGGAAGTACTGGAATTAAATTATTTCATGTGTTTGCTTGTCTAATACATATATGAAAAGACAAAATCAAACTTAAGTAATCATTTAGATAGGAAATATTTTATTTTAGAATTTGAAGCTATATCTTAACATGTTTTGTTTGGTTTGCTTTACAAAATCACATATAGCAAAGAAGCTCTATTCTAAATTGATGTTGCTTAGTAACTAGAATAGTTCCAGAAATAATAACTAAAACTTTTGTTAAAGATTAACATAAGACCAGATTTTGTGCTTTGTTCAAGATACATTTTAAAAATTCTGTAATTGATAGAATTAGAGATTTATGATATAAAAGGATAAAGTTTCTGGAAAAAATTCTTTTAAAATTATGGAACATTGTTTCCATTTAGCTATTTTCATTTTTCTCATTACTGTCATGGTGTAATGAATTGGATATTCCTCTAATGTACTAATGTATTTATACTGCTATAATAAAATCACATGAACAGAGGAGAAAAATTCTCCATTATAATGCAAATATATAATATTGTTTTCTACCACTTTGTGTTTCCAGGGTGAATGGACCTATAATCATGTACTGTTTCTTTCATTCATATACTTTTTTCTGTTATTACAAATTTTATTATGTACTTAAAATTTTGGTGGTGGACAAATGTCTCATTTTGATTACAGACACACACATGCCCACAGATGCACACACCATGATGAAGATAAAAATTGAATAATATTGTCTCAATAATTTATCAAAAATGCATCAAGATATGGTAATTTGCAACACATTATAAAGAGTAAATTAACCCCATTAAAATAACTGTGTAGGTTCTTATTTAATTTTCAAAAAATATATGTGATTTTAAATAAGTAAATATTAATTATTTGCTTATCCAGAAATACACTAAAGTTAAAGTATAAAAGTTGTAAAACAAAGCTTTTTTCCACTTAACAATTGCATCCTGCAACATTAGCCAGTTACACATTATTTTAATGAGCTATGCACATTAGGAGAAATTATGAACATAAGGTCACATATTACAATTTACCATGTCTTTCATTGACCTTCATCGACATTTCTTCTGTGTCTTGAATATTTAATGGTCTTAGAAAGCACCTAAATGCTATCAGTGGTTCCTGTATGTGATTTTATGTATTCTGAATGAATGTTATTTTGTTAGTCTCCTATTGCTGCTGTAAAAATCTACAGCTAACCTCATGGCTTAAAACAGCATATATTGATTATCTTAAAGTTCTGGAGGTCAGAAGCCTGAGATAAGTCTAACTGGGGTAAATTCTAAGTTTAGAGAGGGCTGTACTCCCTCTGAAGGCTGTAAGGGGAAATCCCTTTTATTCATTTTCTAGAAGATAAGGGGCCAAGGACACTTAGTGGTTTGTGGTCCCATTGCTCTCTTCAAAGCCAAGGAAGTCAGACTAAATCCTCATGCTGCTATCTCTCTGGCTCTTTTTTTCCTTCCTTGTTCTTATATAAGGATATATGTCATTACATTAGAATTACTTGGATAATCCCAGATAACCTCACTATTTTAATTCATCTAATTAGCAACCTTAATCCCCTTTGCAGTCTTTATTCCCTTTGTCAGGTAACCTAACACAGTCATTGGTTCCAGAGATTAAGCTGTGGATATCTGGTGCTAGTGGTAAAGAATTTGCCTGCCAATGCATTTAAGGAGTGAAGCTCCCCTGGAAAAGGGCAGGGCAGGCCACTTCAGTACTCTTGCCTGGAGAATCTCCTGGACAAGGAGCATGGCTATGGAGCAAAGGACTATGGCTATAGTCCATAGGGTTGCAGAGTTGGACACGACTGAAGCAACTTAGCATGCACACATCACTAAAGGGAAGGGGAAGTATTTTGCTTAATAAGCCTAGCTGTGTGTGGAGAATCATTGGCAGAAGAGTAAGTGTGATTAACTAAGCATCCATCAAATAGTTATAGCAACAGTAAAACTGAAATGCTCATAATATAAAACCTCATAGAGTACCAAAAGAATAAACTTTATTATACTCTGTAATATACTACTTACTGTAAGTTTATGGTAAATGAAAGAGTTGTTATTAGATTCATGATAAATTACAGAGTTGCAATGTCCAAGCCTGAAATGAAAATTTTTAAGTCACATTGCTTGTGTGATTTATCAATGTTTCAATTTACTTATGGACTGAAATAATTCTAATTATTTTTGATTAGCCTGTCACAAAGTAAACTTTTAAAAATTATCTGGATCTACTATACTCTATCCATCTACATACACATGCATACATCTCTTAAAATTCTTACCATCTCTGTATTAACCACATATTTTCTCACAAACTTGGCAAATTAATAAGAGTTCTGACATAAAGTGAAAGAAAATCAGAATGTTTACATATGTGTTCTGTGTGAGAGTGCACAATGGTATAAATTAGAGAAAACATGTTAGAAGTATTTTGAAGCATTGAAATTTTATATAATTTCCCATTTACTTATTAAATTACACTTGTAGAAATTTATTACAGTAAAAGTGTTAATAATAGTCATCATTTATTATTGAGTATTTACTTTTGGACAGAAATAATCTAAGGCATTTACTTGTACAAATTGTTTAATTCTTAAAATGATACCACGAAGTAATTTATATCACTGCCTCATTTTATGAATGAGGAATCAGGTGCACAGAGAGGTTAGGGGAGTTTACTTAGGTACAAAGAGCTAATCAGTAGCACGTATTTTTTATACCAGACTCTGGATTCTAGAACCCTTATCACAACTGTCCCTTTTAATGTAAGAAAGACACATACCCAGGATGACACACATGCAAAGATCTCCTTTTCATGAAAAACTGCAAAAATGTTGTCTCAATTAGTGCGAAAAGAGTTAATTATTTTTTATGATAACTCCAGAAGACAATGGCATTATTTTGTAGCTGGATGAAAGAAAACAGAAGACTCTATGTAAGAAACTGCCGTGAAGAAGAAAGGAGACACCCTTCTGGGCTGACAATGCAGAGGCCTTTATTGGGCAGTCGCTCCCGGGCAGAACTCCTAGGGGTAGGCAAGCAAAGCAAGGGAGTCTGCAAGGTATGTGGGTTGGGGATGGGGCTTTATAGCCAGGGTCGTTGCTTAAGCTGGATCCTTTCCAAATAAGGTGAAGAGTGTGATCTGCAACGGTGGTTGGTGGCCAAGGGCTTCGTGTCGGCGTTTGATTGGGCCAGGTCATGGGGTTGGTCCTGGCAATGTCAGCCCACCCCTAGTTGCTGTTTGGGTGGGGGTCGGGGCTAGGGTTCTCTTCCTGAGTAATCCGGGCATGCTTGGGCATGCCCGGGCATGTTCGGACATGTTTCAAACTTGCGGGGTCATGGGGTGGTCTTTCTGTCTTGGGCTCCCTTGCCCGGACCTTACACTCTACACATGACATCATCAAATAGTCAATACTGAAAGCAGACTGATTATATTCTTTGTACCCAAGATGGAGAAGCTCTATACAGCCAGCAAAAACAAGATGAGGAGCTAATGTGGCTCAAATCATGAACTCCTTATGGCCAAATTGAGACTTAAATTGAAGAAAGTAGTGAAAACCATGAGACAATTAATGTATGACCTAGATCAAGTCCTTTATGATTATACAGTGGAAGAGACAAATAGATTCAAGAGATTAGATCTGATAGAGTGCCTGAAGAACTATGGACAGAGGTTCGTGACATTGTATAGGAGGCAGTGGTCAAGTCCATCCCCAAGAAAAACAATGCAAAAAGGCAAAATGGTTACCTGAAGGGGCCTTACAAATAGCTGAGAAAAGAAGAGAAGCTAAAGGCAAGGAGAAAAGGAAAGATACACCCATTTGAATGCAGAGTTCCAAAGAATAGCAAGGAGAGATGAGAAAGCCTTCCTCAGTGATCAATGCAAAGAAATAGAGGAAAACAATAAAATGGGAAAGACTAGTGATCTCTTCCCAAGACTAGAGGCTTGGCATGCTGCAATTCATGGGGTCACAAAGAGTCGGACACGACTGAGCGACTGAACTGAACTGAAAACTGACTTTGAAAATACTTATTTTTAAAGGCAAATGATTTTCTCCAATTTACTTTAGTTATAAATCAATTCTGTCTATCTCAGGAGCCAAATATAAGTGAGCTTTTACCATTAAAGTATCTGTGGCACTTTAAGTCTTGGAGGTATTGCTAGTATGTGTGTGTGTGTGTATATATATATATATATATATATATATATATATATATATATATAGTTCCAGACAATATTTTTATTTTAAATGACAAAAATTGAGTGCTATTAAATCAAATAGGCAAGTTAATCATTATTCAGGATAGGAGAGTAAAGGAGACCATAATCTTCTAATACCATTCAACAAATATCCATTGAATATCTTCCATGTGCTAGGAGATCTATTAGGTGATACAGATGTCAGGTAGAGATAGGCCTGGTGACTGATCCACCATATAGAGCTTTCTATGAAGCAGAAGGGTCTACAGGCAATTGCAATGAAGTGTAATTAGCAATATAACAAGTACTTCCCAGAGGAAGTATAGTTCTGTGTCTAAGTAGAGAGGAAATATAGAAAGTGAAGGGAGAACACATTTTAGAACTGAAACAAAATAATACGTTACTAAAGAATAAATTGTTGGTTTGAGAGTGAGGAGATGATAAAGGATCAGGCTATCCTCTCAAAAATAGGTATTAAATATATCTGCTACTACTACAGTCCATAATACATCAGCTCTTCCTTTAAATACTGTAGCAGCTTCCCACCCAGCCTCCTATCTTCCCCTCTTTCTCCCATACAGTAGAAGGTCTGAGCTTTTAAAAAATATACACTGTATATAAAATACTTGATAATATTTATCTGTTTAAAGCCATCGAATATTTTTATCAAGGGCTTCCCTGATGGCTCAGCAGGTAAGGAATCTGCCTGCAATGAAGGAGACACAGGAGGCATGGGTTCGATCCCTGGGTGGAGACTATCCCCTGGAGAAGGAAATGGCAACCTACTCCAGTATCCTTGCCTGGAAAAATCCCATCATCAGAGGAGCCTCGCGGGTTACTGTCCATGGAATCATAAAGCATCAGACATGACTGAGCACAAGGCACATGCCATGACTTTTATCAGTATGAAAGGAAATTTGGATCTTGTCTCTCAAGCAATTGACGTCGCTTTCCTCTACTCAGTGAATTTCAACCAGAGTGATATTTCAGTTATTCAAAATCAGCAAGATATTTCTTATATAAACAAGTTCAAATTTAGTTTTCCTGTAACCTAAATCCTCTCTTCTATTGCATGTATTTGCTTGCTTGTTGTCATATATTTATCTTTTAATTATCAGTTTCAATATTTTAACTTCAGCAAGTTTCTTCCTGGAAGCCCAGTGTAACTTATCATCTTTATTTAGCTCAATACCACCTGATCAGCACATAGGATTATGAATGACACATAGTAGGAGCTCAATAAATATTTGTTGAAGTGAATGAGTGGAGGAAAGACAAACAATAACTAAATAAGTAATGCAGAGTTGCAAGCTTACCTGAGTGCCTTATGTAAATGGACTGGAGAATGCTTGTTTGAAAACAAACAAAAATGTAGTTAAGAGACAGAGTAATCCCATTAGCCCATGTATTGGGGAAGAGATAAGGGTGGAAAAGTCTAGGAAGATGAACCATGATGAGGAAATACATGGTTTGAAAAGTGTTATGTTGCACTATGTTTAGTCCCTCAGTCATATCTGACTCTTTGTGACCCCATGGATTGTATAGCCTGCCAAGCTAGTCTGTGCATGGGGACTCTCTAAATAAGAATACTAGAGTGGGTTGCCATGCTCTCCTTCAGAGGATTTTCCCAACCCAGGGATCAAACCCAGGTCTCCTACATCGCAGGTGGATTCTTTACCATCTGAGCCTCCAGGGAAACCCAAGAATACTGGAGTGGGTAGCTGTCTCTTCTCCAGGGGATCTTCCAACCCAAGAATGGAACCGGGTCTCTTACATTGTAGATGGATTCTTTACCAGCTGAGCTACCAGGGAAGCCTGAAGAGGTGTTATAGACATGTAATTAATAGCACTTTTTAACTGATTGGCTGTGGTTAATAAGCGAGATATAAATAACAGAATCATGGAAGATATCTGATTTTCTCCCTTAAAAACAGAATGAATTGTGTCATTTTATTTTTTATTTGAGAAAACAAACAAAGAAACAAACCTGATTCTTTGTGACCTCCTGGACTGCAGTATGCTAGGCTTCTCTGTCCTTCACTATCTCTTGGAGTTTGCTCAAATTCAAGTCTTTTGAGTCAGTGATGCCATCCAACCATCTCCTGCATTGTTGCCCCATTCTCCTGCCCTCAATGTTTCCCACCATCAGGGTCTTTTCCAACCAGTTGGCTCTTTGCATCAGGTGATCAAAGTATTGGAGCTTCAGTTTCAGCATCAGTCCTTCAATGGATATTCAAGATTAATTTCCTTTAGGATTGACTGGTTTGATCTCCTTACTGTCCAAGGGACTCTCAAGAGTCTTCTCTAGCATGACAGTTCAAAAGCACCAATTCTTCGGTGCTCAGCCTTCTTAATGGTCCAACTCTCACATCTGTAAATGACTACTAAAAAATCATCACTTTAACTACACATCTGTGTCAGCAAAATGATGTCTTTGCTTTTTAATATGCTGTCTAGGTTGATTACAGCTTCCCTCCATGGAGCAAGTGTCTTTTAATTTCATGCCTGAAGTCACTATCCACAGTGATTTTAGAGCCCAAGAAAATAAAATCTGTCACTCCTTCTACTTTTTCAACTTCTGTTTGCCATGGACTTTTGGGACTGGATGCCATGATCTTAGTTTTTGGAATGTTGAGTTTTAAGCCACCTTTTTCACTCTAATCAAGAGGCTCTTTAGTTCCTTTATGTTTCCTGCCTTTAGGTTGATGTCATCTGCATATCTGAGAAGGGCTATCTCAGAAGATCAATCTAAATAGGAGATGTGATGATACAGTCTTTTCTGTTACATTGGATAACTGGAAGCATGCTATTAGAATGAGCTACTTGGACAAAGTGTTGAGGAGAAAGAAAATAAGATTTTTAAGACATCCAAGTGTTAAAAGAAGAAGAGGTAGAGACTGCAAAGAAAACCAAAAGAAGTGGCTTTGGACAAAACTAGGGGAATTTGATATCATAAATGCAAAGGATGAAAATGCTTGATGTATGAGGATATGATCAACAGACTCAATGCAAAGTGCCCTTCAGTTGAACAGTTCATTGCATTGGCAAGATTACTGTTTAAATTAATTTTTATTGGAGTATAGTTGCTTTACAATATTGTGTTAGTTTCTACTACATAGTAAAATGAATCGGACACACACACACACACACACACACCCTCCATTTTGAAATTCCTTCCCATTCAGGTTACCACAGAGAATTAGGTAAAGATCCCTGTGCTATATACTAGTTCTGATTAGTTATCTTTTAATACATAATATCAATAGTGTTTATTTGTAAATCCCAGTTTCCCAATTCCTCCCACCCTGTATCCCTCCTTGGTATCCATACATACATTTATCTTCCTTGGTTTGCAAATAAAATCATCTATACCATAATGGCACTGCACTCCAGTACTCTTGCCTGGAAAATCCCATGGGTGGAGGAACCTGGTAGACTGCAGTCCATGGCGTCGCTAAGAGTTGGACACAATCAATCCAGCGACTTGACTTTCACTTTTCATTTTCATGCACTGGAGAAGGAAATGGCAAGCCACTCCAGTGTTCTTGCCTGGAGAATCCCAGGGATGGGGGAGCCTGGTGGACTACCCTCTATGGCATCGCACAGAGTCGAACACGACTGAAGTAACTTAGCAAAGCATACCATTTGGGCTTTATTTCATTCTAGTTCAGTTTAGTTCATTCGCTCAGTCGTGTCAGACTCTTTGCCACCCCATGAACCGCAGGTTGCCAGGCTTCCCTGTCCATCACCAACTCTCAGAGTTTACCCAAACTGATGTCCATTGAGTTGGTGATGCCATCCAATCATCTCATCCTCTGTTGTCCCCTTCTCCTCCTGCCTCCATTCTGGGGAAGTAGCTAAAATGTAGACTTTAAGGCTGAATGGGATTAGAAACAATAGGATGAAAACATTTTTTTTTTTCAGTAACAGTACCTAAGAAAGAGAAGAGAACAACAATACTAGAGAGAGAGTGCACAAAGTATTTTTTGATGCTGAAGAGACAAGTGCATCATTAACTCTCTCTGGGAAGGATTTAATTTGAGAGGAGTAGCAGTAGAAAGTCGATAATTAAAAAAGGGACATCCCACTCCTGAGAAGGCAAGAATATTTGAGACTCTTATGATTATTAGGATTAACAATGGATTAATTAGTTCAGGAAGTAGGACAGACAGTAGGGATTGATGAAAATGTAAAAGTTTAGTGGCAAGAAAGTAGTTCTGTTTCTATCTAGAGTCTTCAATTTTCTGTGAAAAGTGCAATTAATGTCACTTAGAGTGAGACAAAGTGTGCTCATCAATGGTAAAAGAAGACTAAAGTTTTGAAATAGCTACATGACACTGCACTAGAAGATGCAAATTATTAGACTGATGTTTTTTATCTGCTATGTATTTAACTAAATTCTACTTTATATTCCCACCAATTTCAAAATATTTAAAATGCTTCTATTGTGTAAATATGCATGAACTAGAATAATTGAATATTGCAGAATAAAGAGATAATAATTTCACACAGATATCTTATTCTTTCCTCCATATCCATTTGAAAAATCTAATGGGACTGCCTAAAACTGCATTCCTCAAATGGGAGAGAGTCATAGGAAGGGGCAAGTCATGATGAGTTTGAAAGGAGCAGACTTTTGCTTTAGGATGAAGCTGACCTGTACACTTGAATAAACATGTTCAGCTGAAACTGATAGACCTTCTTTCTCCTGATGCAACTAATTATTTAATGTCATGTCAAGCATTAAAATAGTAATATTAAATAGTTGCAGACTGCATTGATACTCTAGTTTTATTTTTACAACAGCCTTAAAAGAGAAGTTAATATGTCTAATTTTGAAACACACTAAAACACTTTGAAAACATTTTCAACTTTATAATGCTGCCTAAAATGGTAACCCACTTCAGTATTCTTGCTTGGTTAACCCCATGGAAAAAGGAGTCTAGGGGTGGGGGGCTGCAGTCCAGGGGGTCATAAAGAGTCAGATATGAGTTAGCTAATAAACAATAAACAAAAAGATAGCTTAGGCCCTGCTATGCCAAGATAGCCAGAGATCTATTAATACTAAAGTTTTATCCATGTATCTAAATGTGTAAATGAGTGCTCTTTGTATTCAAGAAAGTAACTGCATTATAGAATACAAAAATAAGCAAATAAAGCCCCAATTCTTACATATCAACTTTTTCATAGTGAGTGCAAGAAACTCTAATGAGAAAAAAACATCAAAATATGTTGTATTGCTTTTGTTATTATGTTTCTATACGAATCTCTTGAGAAAGTATTATTATTAACAGTAGTTATTGCTCTTGAAACCGTATTGCCTTTCCAATAAAATATAATCCACAAGTCTTGAACTTTATAAAAATAGACTGGAAACACATGCAATAATAGCAAAGATATCTCTGGTTTTGCTCTCCTAAAATCACAAAAGTAATTACAAGAGTTGCTGCCTGTGTAAAATCTCCCCATAATTTTACTAAATATTTTTTTCTTTCCTAAACGATTGAGTGATTTTACTTTTGGTCATTTAAAGAGTTGTGAACTAGCTTTCAGTTTTAATAGAATAGGAACAATTTTCTAAACATTTTAAGAGTGGCAGTCTCTGTATGCACAGTCACTTGTAGTGTATATTTTCATCATTATTTCAAAATATGCATTCCAGATTTTCTGTTATTTAGTTATGCTCAGATGACATTAAAAATTAGGCAAAGCATTTTATTCAATTCTATGAGTTAGTGACATGCAGCTTAAATAAATATATATTAGCTTCATGAAGCAAGACTTTTGTAAAGTTCATGATTTTTCATTTCTTGACTACATTGTCTACTGTAATAATCAGTTAAGATCTATTTAGGATTGGAATGATGCATCTTTGGAGTATTGGAAAAAATGTAGGTGTTTGAAATCACTTCGTGATATAAGAAATATTTACATCTTTATACATTTATATAGACTATAATTATAGATAATATATGGTAAAACCACTTTTAAATGTTTATATTTTCTATATAGAGAGAACAGTAGAACAATCAAACAATGTAATGTAGACAGTTTTTATTTTAGCCCATGATGGATTCTATTATTTCTTTCAAATGAATTTGACCATCTATTTTGCTGTCAGAGACCATCCTGCATGCTACTGTATTGTGTACAGTGGTAGCTATGCCCTTGAATCAGAAAGTATACTATTCTTTTTAGAATACCCAAGTCACCACTGAAAATTATTCCAGTAAAATTTCATCAGTGGCTTCTCTGGAGGTAGGTAGACCTCTTTTCTATATGCCCTGAGAAATGCTTCTATTTGTTTACTTATTTCATATAATTTCCTGTTATCTAGGTTGAATCTATTTCTTTGTCTATTTCTTCTCTACTAGTATGTGCTATGAGGGAAGAGCAAGAATTCTCATCTTTGCCCAGAGAGAATCTTTTGCTAATTAGAGTAGAAGATATCAATGATCCCTGAGACAGAAGTGGAGATATAATACTTCATAAATTGGTGAATTCTTCTTCACCATAGCAGCTAATGAAACACTTTTTGTTTTACAAAAAGGGAACCAAGAAGCTGAAAGACAAGCTTATGAAGAAATACATGTGTGTAAGTGATTTAAAACATGAGGAAATAACCATTTTTTAATTCACAATTATGTTTGAATGATTCTTTGCATTTTTCCCAATATTTACAATTGTTTCAGAAATGTAGAAAAAGTTTATAATTAAACTGTAAATTCAACATCTACAAAAATTAGGCCAAAAATAAGCTAAAATGATTCATTCAGCTAAGGGCAGGCGTAGGGTGTTGAGTAGCATTTGAATTCTTTTATAGTTGCTGAGGCTAAAAAGGACAATGCCTGATGAACCATGGACAGAGGTTCATGATATGGTACAGGAGACAGGGATCAAGACCATAACCAAGAAAAAGAAATGCAAAAAAGGCAAAATGGCTGTCTGAAGAGGCCTTACAAATAGGTGAGAAAAGAAAAGAAACAAAAAGCAAAGGAGAAAAGGGAAGATACACCCATTTGAATGCAGAGTTCCAAAGAATAGCAAGGAGAGATAAGAAAGCCTTCCTCAGAGATCAGTGCAAAGAAATAGAAGAAAACAATAGAATAGGGAAGACTAGTGATCTCTTCAAGAAAAGGAATGTTTTATGCAAAGATGGGCTCGATAAAGGACAGAAATGGTATGGACCTAACAGAAGCAGAAGATATTAAGAAGAGGTGGCAAGAATACACAGAAGAACTGTGCAAAAAACAACTTCATGACCCAGATAACCACGATGGTGTGATCACTCACCTAGAGCCAGACATCTGGGAATGTGAAGTCAAGTGGGCCTTAGGAAGTATCATTATAAACAAAGCTAGTGGATGTGATGGAATTCCAGCTCAGCTATTTGAAATCTTAAAAAATGATGTTGTAGAAGTGCTGCATTCACTATGCCACCAAATTTGGAAAACTCAGCAGTGGCCACAGGACTGGAAAAGATCAGTTTTCATTCCAATCCNGTGTATCCCACCATCCCATATTTATAGTTTTAGAATCAGATGGATAATTGGCATTTTCATTTACTATCCAGCCAGTTAAAATACAGTTTGTATATAAAGGGCTTTCCTGGTGGCTCAGATGGTAAATAATCTGCCTGCAATGCAGGAGACCTGGGTTTGATCCCTGGGTTGGGAAGATGCCCTGGAGGAATGCATGGCAACCCACTCGAATACTCTTGCCTGGAGTAACCCATGAACAGAAGAGCCTAGCAAGCTACCGTCCATGGCGTCACAAAAATCTGATACAACTGACTAACATTTTCATTTCACTTTTGTGTATAAAAAATGTACAAAGAAAGAAAACAAACAAACAAACAAAAAAAAACCTTGGTCTTCTTGAATACCAGGCCTTTGTAGTTATGTATAATTCTTCTAGGGCAAGTTATTTAAAGCTTTCTGAAGGAAATGATATATAATCTGAAATCTGAAGCATGAACAGAGAAATAACAAAGGAAAATTTAGTTGTTAGGCATTTATTCTCTCAAATAATAAATACAAGTACCCAGAATGTGGCAGGAATTGTGGTATATTGATTTGGAGATATACTTAGTCTCTGCTCTAGTCGAGCTCACAGTCCCCCAAGGGAAAAGTATGTACCAGACTTACGACTTGGATGACCATGAAATATGGAATTTGAACAAGTTCACTATGGCTGAAGGTATGGCCTGAGGTTGAAAATGCTGATACATTACTTTGAAGAGAAAGACAGGCTCTATATTGAAGGCCTTATGAGTCATGTTAAGAAAATCTGACTTTATTCTAAAGACAGATAAATGAGAAGGCATGGCACAATTTTAGGGAACTAACAGAATTGTGGGAGAAGGCAATGGCACCCCACTCCAGTACTCTTGCCTGGAAAATCCCATGGATGGGGGAGCCTGGTAGGCTGCAGTCCATGGGGTCGCTAAGAGTTGGGCACGATTGAGCGACTTCCCTTTCACTTTTCACTTCCATGCATTGGAGAAGGAAATGACAACCCACTCCAGTGTTCTTGCCTGGAGAATCCCAGGGATGGGGGAGCCTGGTGGGCTGCCATCTATGGGGTCGCACAGAGTCGGACACAACTGAAGCGACTTAGCAGCAGCAGCAGCAGCAGCAACACAGTTGTGTGTGTGTGTTTGTTACACTTGATAAAGGTATCATTAACTGAAGATTGGAGAGTTATTCAGAGCGGTGGACCATGGAAGAATATAGTCTGGTTAATTCACTGTATCAGTAACATAGTGGGAGTAATTGTGGGTGGGGTCGAAGTAGTTCAGATGTAGAGGATCAGGAATGAATTGAATAAAGAGCTAAATGATTCAGAATAAGAATGAATGTAGAGATATTCATCCCACTTTTCTCAGTAGCTAATACACTTCCTGGTACATAGGAGACATCAGAAATGTTGTTATAAATTATTTTGTTATACACTGTCTGTATTATAAATGTGATAGAGGAGGAAAGGTATTGAAATGGTGATGAGCATAAACTCTGGATTCAGACTGTTGAATTCAAAATTCAGACTCTGTTGTTTATTTCAAGATTCTGCCTTCCATTAACTGTGTGACATGAAGCACATTGCTTAACTTTATTGTGCGTCAGTTTCCTCAATTGTAAAATGGGCCTTATATTGCTGCAAGGATTCAGGGTGATCCTGCATGCAAATGACTTAGCCCGGGGCTAACCAAACACAGAGATCAAAAGTCCTGGGTCTGTCCTAATCAGCAAGATGGGCCATTGTTCCTCTCTAACCTTTGATCCAAGTGAGTACAACCTAAGAGAAATTCCAGACACCAAAAAATAGCTGGATATGAAAATACAAAGAGGGACAGTAAAAGCACAATAAAATATGGGAGGTGTCGTTACTACGGGCAAGTCTTGCAGTTCTAAGCCTCTTAGAAACAGAAAAAATGATGATTAAATACACCAGCTAAACTGCAGTTTCTCATGAATTGTAATGTTCAGAGTAACAGAGAAATGTAGCAAGACTAGAAAGTAGGATTATTTTAAATTACAATTGCAATTATTTTAAATTACCTTAAAGCACAATTACAAAGGAGAAAAACTACACGAGAGGAGAAATTAGAAAAGAGTACTCACATTGATTTGTTCGTTCCCTGAAAGCTCAGTTGATAAAGAATCTGTCTGCGTGCGTACCGGAGATCCCGGTTCAATTCCTGGGTCTGGAAGACCCTCTGAGAAGGGATAGGCTACCCACTCCAGTATTCTTGCCTTCCCCTTGTGACTCAGCTGGTAAAGAATCTACCTGCAATGCTGGAGACCTGGGTTTGATCCTGGATTAGGAAGATCCCCTAGAGAAAGGAAAGGCTACTCACTCCAATATTCTGGCCTGGAGAATTCCATGGACTGTCTAGTCCATAGGGTCGCAAAGAGTTGGACCCTATTGAGCAACTTTCACTTCACTCACGTAGATTCAAAAGATCATTCAGCTGACAAGCCAGTGAACTAAAGTGCAACTCATTTTGTTTGTATTTAATCATTGGTCTAGATAGATGAGGCCTTATGTAATAATAAGTGAAATTTATTGAGATGTAGCAAAGTAACCGATGATAGTGGTAAAGGAGCCTCCAGTAATATTGAAAAGAATTAAAAAATTGTTGGTTTTGGTGGTGTTGCTCACTCACTAAATCACATTCAACTCTTTGCCACTGCAAGGATTATAGCAGACCAGGCTTCTCTGTTCTCTACTACTTCCTGGTATTTGCTCAAATTTATGTCCATTGAGTTGATAATGTTATATAACCATCTCCTCTTTTGCCGCCCCCTTCTCCTCTGGACCTCAGTCTTTCCCAGCATCAGTGTGTGTGTGTGTTAGTCACTCTCAGTCATGGCCAACTCTTTGTTACCCCATGCACTGTAGCCCACCAGGCTTCTCTGTCCATAGAATTCTCCAGGCAAGAATACTGGAGTGGGTTGCCATTCCCTTCTCCAGAGGATCTTCAAACCTTGGTCTCCTGCATTGCAGGCACATTCTTTACTGTTTGAGTTACAGGGCAGTACTAGCATCAGGGTCTTTTCCAATGAGTCAGCTCTTCACATCAAGTAACCAACGTACTTACTGGAGGTTCAGAGGTTCAGCTTCAACATATAAGTGGCAAAAATATTTCTGAGTGGAAAAAATTTTAATTTTTTAGATGAAGAGTTCTTCTAAAGTAAGACTTTATCTTGACTAATGACAGCTCTTCCTTCCCCCAAGGCAGAACTTGAATCAGAGACTTACAAATAGCTTATTTCCAGGCATCACTGACTCGATGGATGTGACTCTGAGTGAACTCTGGGAATTGGTGATGGACAGAGAGGCCTGGCGTGCTTTGATTCATGGGGTTGCAAAGAGTTGGACACGACTGAGCGACTGAACTGAACTGAGCTGAATTAAGGAGTGGGTGATATAGAGAGGAAAAATAAAAAGACCAATTCAAGAATTAATTAAGGAGGATGGTTTATGAAATTGGTCACCAATTTGACAACTGATGTTTAATCCTGTGTGACATTCTGTGGAGTCTTTGTAAAAGAATATTGCAACTGTGTACAGGGATTGGGTTATTAAAGAGGAACTCTTATCCACTGTCCAGCATCCATCATTGGTCAAGCATGGGCTCACCTGTGAGTGGCAGTTGTGTCACTTGGAAAGTTCTAAGACTGGATGCAAGAGGCACTGTGACCATGTGCTGGTAGGGTGAACCTGTGAGGTAGGTAAAATCTGCTCTGAATCAATCAATTTGACATTGGCAGTTGGGGCTAGAAAGATTTAAGTCATCTCCATACATGCCTGCTAAGTCACTTCAGTCGTATCCAACTCTTTGAGACCTCATGTACTGTGTAGCTTGCCGTTCTCCTCTGTCCATGGGATTCTCCAGGCAAGAATACTGGAGGGAATTGCCTGCTCTCTTCTAGGAGATTTTCCTGACCCAGGAATTGAACCCACGTCTTTTATGACTCTGGCATCGGCAGGCAGGTTCTACAGAAGGAGGTTAATACAATTCCTATCATTATTAGGGGAAAGTGTCAAAGTAAAAGAATGAGGAATATACTCTATAAGTCTTCAGTGAAGGAGATTTTCCTCAGTCAACTCAAAATTTGTTTCCCTCAGATTCTCAAATGTAATAAATATTACAAGGATGGGAAGAGTTTTATTTTGCTTTATTTATAAACCATTATTACCCAGTAATTTTATTCTCAGTAAATGAGTAAAGATTGTTTTTGTTATAGTTGATATTTTTGTTGTTGTCCTTAAAATGATGATAGAAAGACATACTTATACATGAAAGAGCTCAGGTATCATTAGAGTTCTATACTCCTGGAACAAGTAATTATCTCAAGTTACTTTCCAGGCAAGAAGGGTAGAATACAAAATAACTCTAAAGCAATGTTGAAGAGAAAATATGAAAGAACAGGAAGTAAACACTAAAAGGAGACAGCAAATGCTATATAGTCTCATCTACTCATTTTATCTACATAAACTACTACATTCCCTCTCCTTATTTTCTATCACAGCCAAACCATTCATTTCTTTCCCAAAGCTTGCTATTTTAAAATGTTTATGTGTATAATAGATGCATTCTTCTTAGTCTCCACTAAACCACCAGGGCCAGAGCACCAAAAATATATCTTTCTTCACCACTCTACAGTCAAGAGCATGTTCATTGTGTAAAACTGGACATTTTTACTGAATTAATTAATGTATTAATTTCCAGTTAATGGCCAGGGAGAGTGAAATTGTCCTCCCAAAGAGCATAAATAAATGTTCCATAAGCTCAAAGAGTCTTTGAAGTTGCTTGATTTGTTTTAGAAATTCAAGCACATTTTGAATTTTATTACCCACTCTATTCATGTTTCTACTGATTAATCAAAATAATGGTTTAATTTGCTTATCTGGAATAACATTCTTGCTTTAGTGAGATTGCGAATGTTTACTAATTAACAGTTTAGTCCCTCCAGTGCTGCGTGTCTCTTTATAAAAAAATGGCAAAAATCTAGTGTAACATAAAATTAATATTTTACTAGATAAATTCACACTTTTGAATAACAGACATGTTTTTAGCTTTTGACCAACTTTTTGAAATTTGATAAATCAGGATTTAAAGGTTCTTTTCTTTTCCTGCAGAGTGTGATAAGGTCTGCACTCTCATTCTTGAGTATTACAAACCCCTAATCACTTACTTGACCATAAAGCAATTTAAAATATGTGTTTCAGCTATTGTCAATATGTAACAGAGCCTTGCCATTTTGAATTTTTATATTTGTGACATGGACTGTGAGAGTCATTTAGCTTCTGGCTGGGGAGCGTTTTTCTCATTCTTTCCTGGGCATCATAAGTGAGTAACCTTAGTAAAATCTGACTTAAATTCTGAATCTTAGCATACTTGCACATTCGGCTCTTCAAAGTGTGCAGCAATTAAAACACACACACACATACTTATGAAATACTCAATTATCCAAATTATAAATTAATAATTATAGTGAAGAGAACCAAACAGCTTTAACTATAAGTGTAACTTGCCATTCTTATTTAACATACTCTCCCTTCCTAACACACATATGTGATGATAAAGGAATTTAAGCAAGGCAACTCTTTCTCACGCAATACCCTCTGTGATAACAAGAGCTTAATCATATTAATCCACTTTTCTAATTTCTTTTATCTACTTAATCCCCTAAAAAAAGGAGAATTCTTATTCTCTTGGATTCTGTTCTCAGTGGTTCTAAGTATAAGACCTTACCTTCAAATCCAAAATGGGAAAAGTCACTTAAAGTAGTTCTCTTATTTAAGTGAATTTTCATAATAATATTTTGACAAAATGGAAACAAAACCCCCAGGGGATTCTTTCCACTTTTTCCTTCATTATGAAGGTCAATTTATCAGGACTTGTTTTTCACTGACTTATTTCAGTTTTATGAATTTTTTACGGACATACTTATCTAATATTTAAATCAATGCCATCACCTTTGTCAAGAAGAAAATAATATATTATGGTGATAATTAACATGCTTTATTATATCTAGCTGAATAATAAAAATTTTCTTGTAATTTTAATATACTTTAAGAAAATTATATTTCACTTTCATTATCTCACTGTAAAATATTAAAGAGTAGTATCATTTGTACATATAGTATTATGAATTGTATGTAATAATATTTTTTCTTGGTATAATCAGTTTATTGTAATTTGTCATTTTATTTTTTTCTCTACTTTTCTACAACCAACCTGTGTGACATGACTTTTAGCATCAATAAATTAGCATATCTCAAAACATAAAATTATAAGTTTACTTAAAAGTTAAATACAATCACTAAATATTTCTAAGTATTCCTCTGTGTGTGTGTCTTACTTCCCATCCCTGTAAAAATAATCTTTTTTTGAGAAATATTCTCAGCTACTAAACAAACATATAGATAGTTCCTTGATAATTGATAATCAAAAGTCTACTAGAAAAATACTTTAAATATTTAACCTTTAAGGTTATTTAGAATCTTTTAAAGTAGTCTTGTAATTCAATTTGTAATGTTACTCCATATGGTAAGTGGTATCTTATGAGAAGACCTTGTTTTGAATCTATTATTCTTTTATAATTTATGTATTCTCTGTTTTCAAGTAATTTATATATAGAAAAAAACTGGTTCTCTCCAAACCAATTACAAACTAATCACCATACAAACAAAACTCTAAACCCAGTGGTGTAAAACGGTCCTAAATTATGCCATTAGATAGTGTTCATATAATGTGCCTTTATTTTAGTTATCTAAAAGCAAATATTAACCTTTGACAATTTAAATATTGGAATTCAATGACAGGATACAATATTATTTAAAGATAGATACATATGGTTTCAGCAGACCATTGTGTAGAGATTATTAACTTTAGGTAACCTAAGTACTGCTGCTGCTGCTAAGTCACTTCAGTCGTATCTGACTCTGTGTGACCCCACAGACGGCAGCCCACCAGGCTCCGCCGTCCCTGGGATTCTCCAGGCAAGAACACTGGAGTGGGTTGCCATTTCCTTCTCCAATGCATGAAAGTAAAAAGTGAAAGTCAAGTTGCTGAGTCATGTCTGACTCTTAGCCATCCCATGGACTGCAGCCTACTAGGCTCTTCTGTCCATGTGATTTTCCAGGCAAGAGTACTGGAGTGGGATGCCACTGCCTTCTCCGAACCTAAGTACAAACAGGTATAAAAAAGACCCAGTAACTGATCTACCTGCACATGTGACAGGTGTAGCCAGTGACAAAACAGAACCAGGATACATGTAGTTCTGACTCCATAGCCCATTTCTCTAATTTGACATGATGAGTGTTTCAGCAACTGTATGACATCATCAGTTGTCAAATGAGTACTATGTTAGCTACTATGCAAAATGGTTGACAGCTACATATTTTCAATACTAGCTTCCAAAATGAGAAAAACCATAAATGTGGATTTAGGAAAATTAGAGCAATAACTTTAAATACTAAAAAAATATACTTTTGAGGGGAAAGTAATATATCTTATGGGGAGATAATTTTTTGTATGTAATGAAGAATAGATTGAGGCCTTTAATGTGCAGATTTTCAGTTCTACCACCAGTACAATGGTAAAGGCAAAAAATCAACAATATAGAAAGTAATTTACTGAAAGTGGTAACTGCACTTTGAAAATGTGGAAAATCATTTTTTAAATTTGTTATTTAATTAATTTCTACACTGTAGGAGGTCCAGGAGAACCTCATTAATTATCACTCCTCACTAACAAATTCTAATTAGTTAGGGTTTCATTTATAGTCATATTCTTAAAATGGGAATAAAAATATCATCTTTTTTTTCTTTTTTCTTTTTGCTATTGCTAGACTGGAGAACTCGTTTCCTAAGTATGAATGAAAACTACATTTAAAAAATTCCATAATGAAGTAAAAAATCTCTTCTCTCACCTCCATCTCTTATATGAATATTTGGAGAATATGCTCTAGTGGTGTGTGGATACATGGTGGGAGTGAGGAAACAAGGAACAGAGAATTCCTGCTTCATAACCTTATGTATCAGAAAAACGAATGGCTTGTATCCACCCAGATATTCTCTATAAACTTGGTAGCAATAACTAGAGCTGTACACTTTCAAAATGTGTGTTACCAGATCTCATGAAATATGTGCCTCAGAGGCGAACTGTTTCAAATGGTGAGGTGAGGGGTCCGACCTAAGAAATGTGTCCAATGTAACCAAATTTGATGCTATAAATTCGGTAAACATCAAATGAATTCACAGAATAACCTGAAGAAGAGATTTTTAGGTTTGGTTGGCCATAGAATAAGGAACTTCAATTTTGTCAATCATTTTCCCTTTTTATTTTATAAAAAATAGAGCAAACACTTGACTGCTACTAAGCAAAGGATAGAATTTATACCAACTTATAAGCTGGGTTTTATTAGGCTCATCTGGTTCTTGATAGGAAATCAAAACTTTGGAGCCATTAAATTACCTGTTCAAATTCTTTAGAGTAATTTAGATAAATGAAGCTTTTATTATAACCCAAGCCTACTAAATTTAAGAATCATGATTTTTATCATCATGTAATATCATTCTTGAATTTGCAATCATACTTCAATACCTTGGGAGTTTTCTTCAAATGCATTATTCAAAATAAAAAGGTAGAGTTTCATACATACTCAATTTCATGCTAAAAATCTAAAGAATGTAACATTACAATTTCTTTAAAGTCCTGAACTGTCAGCAGAACATCCCGTAAGACTAAGTTGCTTAAATTATTAATACTTCAGAGGATCATTTCATTAAAATGTGATACTCAAAATAGAGTATCATTATGTTTTTCACCTACTGTTAGGAGCTATAGAGTTCTTGCCTGTGGATTTGTATCACACTACCATTAGTTTTACTAAAGTCGGAAAGAAAATTTAAGTCTTATTTTAATTTTAATATCCTGACTCTTTATCACATGACTATAACATAGCACTAGTAAGAGTTTGTAGAAGTAATGTATGCTTTCAGGAATAAATGAATTATAATTATAATATTATTAATCATAATTATGAGTTAACCAACTTAGAAATCAGTCATTGTAAGAAACATTATGAATATAGATGATCATATTTTGAAACATTATGTGAACATATTTTGCATGCAATTCCAAAATGACAAATTAGATTTTAACAGAAAATTATTAAACAGAACTTGAGTATCCACAGTGGTCAGTTTTTAAAAAGTACATAAAAGGATTATATAAATATGGTTAGTATATTACAATCTGAGTTATAGTGTTATATATTCTTACATTATGAATTTTATCATATGTCTTATTATACTATAAGTAAAAAATAAAGTGGAAATTTTAGTCATTCAGTCATGCCCACCTCTTTGTGTCCCATTGACTGTAACCCACCAGGCTCCTCTGTCCATTGAATTACCCAGGCCAGAATACTGGAGTGGGTAGTCATTCCCTTCTCCAAGGGATCTTTCTGACCCAGGGACCAAACCTGGGTCTCTTGCATTACAGAAAGATTTTTTTACCATCTGAGACACCAGGAAAGCCCAAGGACTGGCATAATTATTAATTTTGTCCGTTTACTCTCTAAAGTATTAAAGAAAATTTTTAGAAAGAGTTTATGCCAATGCTAGTTAACCCACTATAGAGCACAGAAAATAAAGGGAAACCTCCAAATTAATTTTATAATGAAATCATAACATCCTTTAAGAAAATTATCAAGAACTACACCAAAAAGAAAGCCATGTACCATGATTATTTATGAATATAAATTCAGAAATATTAAATGAAAAATAGCAAACAGAATTCAATAGAATATTGAAAAAGTAAAAAAAAAAATTAATTCATGACTAAATGGACTTTTCTCTACCCCAGAAATCCAAGCATTTTGTTAGTACCAACTGTTTTAATATAATCAATCATAATAATATAAGCAAAATCACATGAAAATAATTTATAATTTTATAAGTTATAAAAGTGAAAAAGTTCTATTTATGGTAAAGAACACTAAATCAAATAATAATTGATAGGATGATATGCATTCACCCACAGATCTTTATCTAATAAAGAAACATGAAAACATTTCCTGCTAAAATTAAGCATATATGGTTTCCTGTTTCACTACTATTTAAAACAATGTAAGAAACATTTGGACAATGCAATCAGAGAAGAGAAAAAATTTAATTTGAGAGGAAGAAATTAAACATATAGATGGTATGATAGCTTAAATAAACCAATGAAAAACAGGAAAACTTACTAAAGTAATAAGAAGGAAATGTACATAAAACCAGTAGTTAACAAATAGGCAAATGATGCTTACCATAAAAGATAAAAAATAGTAAAACCCTCATTTACAGTAAAAAGAACAGCAATTTAAAAAGCTGATGGAAGTACAATTAGAAATAAATCAATTTAAAATAGACGTTAACATTTATAAAATTTCCCTAAACCAAAAAAGATTTGAAGAAAATGAAAAAAACAATTCTGTTTGAATAGCAGAAATCAATATAATAGGTTTTATATTTTTATAGGTTAATTTACAAATTTAAAACAAAGGTCTTAGTGAAGGCTATGGTTTTTCCAGTGGTCATATATGGATGTGAGTGTTGGACTGTGAAGAAAGCTGAGTACCAAAGAATTGATGCTTTTGAACTGCGGTGTTGGAGAATATTCTTGAGAGTGCCTTGGACTGCAAGGAGACCCAACCAGTCCATTCTGAAGGAGATCAGCCCTGGGTGTTCTTTGGAAGGAATGATGCTAAAGCTGAAACTCCAGTACTTTGGCCACCTCATGTGAAGAGTTGACTCATTGGAAAAGACTGTGATGCTGGGAGGGATTGTGGGCAGGAGAAGAAGGGGACGACAGAGGATGAGATGGCTGGATGGCATCACCTACTCGATAGCCGTGAGTTTCAGTGGGAGTTGGTGATGGACAGGAAGGCCTGGCGTGCTGTGATTCATGGAGTCACAGTTAGACACTACTGAGCAACTGAACGGAACTGAATACAATTTCAAATAAAGTGCTGCCATTTCCATTTTTATAATTATTAAGATCAATTACAAGCTTTATTTAGAACAACAAATATGCATGATGAGCAATGAGAGGGAATTACTTCTTTAAGATATCAAAGGTACTATTTAGCCTGTATAATTTATTTTTTTCATTTTGATAATATTTTTTACAATCACAGTTTATAAACACTAGATAAATTGCATACAAAAGCTAGACATAAATATATAGAAATCCCAGGAAGAACAAGATTATTTTACATAACAGTTTATAAGTATGTACCAGTTCATAAATAATGTAAAGTGACACAACAGTGGTTTCTGCTCTAACATATGAAGACCCTCATTATGAGGGCTCCCTCATAACGAGAAAAAAAATTTTTTTAATTTCTGAAAAACGAAAAAATCAGCAACTCAGATCTATCAGAGAATTGAGATCCCAAAACAAACTGTCCCTCAGGAAACTAGAGGAAAAGGCAAATACAGAGAATCATGATTTACCAGGAGCAGAAACCACTGAAGACAGTGACTGGCAGAAACCCTAACAATTGCTGATGAACTGCTCTAGACCAAGTGTGGAACAGACTGAAAGTTAAATTCCTATAGACCCAGTATAGGGACAGCCCGCATAGTTTCACTAGTTTTATTTTGGGAACAATACCAGGTTCTCACTGCAAAGATTAGAGCATCCCCTTTCCTTAACACTTATTCCTCAAATATTCAAGCAAACAAAGGGGAAAACAACTATTTTGAAAATTCTCAGGGAAAAGTAATTATTTTGAAATTCATCATACCCAACTACACAAAAGACACTTAAAAATAAAAAACAAGGAATAAACAATCCACGTGAAAAGGACAAAATATATGAACAGAAAGACCACTAAAGAGTACATACAGATGGCAAATACGTTTATGAAGTGATGGTAAACATTTGTAATTAAGAAAGTGCTCATTGGAACCACCAATTTCCAGTCCTGCATGTTGCAGGCTTTAAAGTCTGCCCTAATAACAAATAAAAGGCTGAACAAGGTGAAAAATCAACTCTTCTTAGATGTTAGAAAAGTGAGGTCACAGAGAAAACTGCTTTCCTAGAAGGTGGAGAGGCAAACAGGTAGATACAGAGAATCATAGCGTTCCAGAGAGGAAATAAGAAGCAGAGGTCTCTGCAAGAATCAATATTAGGGCAAGAAAGTCTGAACTGTGGGGATCAGTGAGACCAAATCTGTGAGTTTAAAACTCCAATAGGACCCCCATACTTTAGTGAACTTTATTTCCTGAAGCTCTGCCAGACTTCTATGATAAATATCAGAGAAATATTATCTTTGGCTTCCAAAAGGAAGAGAAGGAAAATAACAACTATGAAATATGTTGGAGCATTCCATTCTTCTTAGCAAGGCCTGCCCTCAAAAGGAACTATTTCACCACAGCCTGTTGGGATTTAGTCAGAGCCTCACTGACTAGGGCAAGGAAAACATCCAAAACCTGCACTTCCTGTCCAACTTTCAGCAAAATATCGCAAAGCCTAATAAGGGACAAAAACAGTTTGAAGATTCAAAACAAGAATGAGGACTAGACTCAGGCATAGCAGGAATATTGGAATTATAAGACTGTGAATTTAAAACAATTTTGGTTAAAATGTTAAGGGCTCTAATAAAAAAATAGACAATATGCAACAATATGAGGATAATTTAAACAGGAGATGAAAAGAACAAAAAAGAAATTGGTAGAGATCAAAAACACTAAACAATCTTGTCTTGTCCCTGATCTTAGAAGATATGCATTCAGTTTTTCTCCATTGAAAATAATGCTTGCTGTGGGCTTTATGTATATAGTCTTTATTATGTTGAGGTAGGTTCTTTCTATGCCAATTTTCTGGAGGTTTTTTTTTTAATCATAAATGGGTGTTGAATTTTATTGAAAGCTTTCTCTTCATCACTGAGATGACCATATGATTTTCATCATTCAATTTTTAATATGGTATAATATATCACATTGATTGTCTTGTGTATACTGAAGAATTCTTGCATCCTTTTGATAAACCACACTTGATCATGGTGCATGATTCTTGCAAAGAGTTGGATTCTATTTGCTAGAATTTTGTTGAGGATTTTTGCATCTATGTTCATCAGTGATATAGGCTTGTAGCTTCACTTTTATGTGATACTATTGTATGGTTTTGGTTTCAGGGTGAGGGAGGCCTTGCAGAATGAGTTAGGGAGTTTTCTTTCCTCTACCATTTTTGGAACAGTTTGAGCAAGATAGTTGTTAGGTCTTTTCTAAATTTTAGATAGGATTCTGTGAGGTCATCTGGACCTGGGCTTTTGTTTGTTGGAAGATGTTTTGTCACAGTTTCAATTTCAGTACTTGTGATTGGTCTGTTCATATTTTCTACTTCTTCCTGATTCAGTCTTGGAAGGTTGCATTTTTCTAAGAATTTTTCCATTACTTTAGGTTGTCCATTTTATCAGCATATAATTGCCTATTGTTGTTCAGTTGCTCGGTCGTGTCCAACTCTTTGAGACCCCATGGATTGCAGCACACCAGGCTTCTCTGTTCTTCACCATCTCCCAGAATGTACTCAAACTCATGTCCATTGAATCGGTGATGCCAACCATCTCATTCTCTGTAGTTCCTTTCTCTCCTTCCTCGCTGTTTCCCAGCATCAGGGTCTCTTTTCATGAGTCAGCTCTTCACATCAGGTGGCCAAAGTATTGAAGCTGCACCATCAGCATCAGTCCTTCCAATGAATATTCAGGATTGATTTTCTTTAGGATTGACTGGTTTGATCTCCTTGTAGTCCAAGGGACTCTCAAGAGTTTTCTTCAACACTGCAGTTTAAAGGCATCAATTCTTAGGCACTCAGCCTTCTTTATGGTCCAACTCACATGTCTATATATAAGTGTCATATATTAACGAATATATCTATCTATATATATATTCCTTACATTATATATATATATATATATACCTTATATATATACATACCTTATATATATTCCATATATATATGGAATCTAGAAGTATGGTACTGATGAACCTAGTACAGAACAGACTTATGAATACAGTAGGAGAAGGTGAGGGTGTGACAAATTGAGAAAGTAGCTCTGACATTTATACCTCATCATGTGTAAAATATACATGTTAGGTGGGTAGAATAAGGAAAAGGAATCCAAAATGGTGGTGGCTAAAAGACAAGGAAGGGAAAAGCCTGCGAAAATAGAACAAAGGAAGGTCTGAGGACCAGAGTGAGGAACTCAGGTAAAACAAACAACACTCTTGGCTGGTCCAATTTACACAGGACAAGCCCAGGGAGAGAAAAACATAAAAAGAGGAGCCAAAGCTAGCTTGCTCTCTCTCTCTCTCTCTCCTGTCCCCCTTCGCGCTGGGGTGCTCTTCTCTTCACATCTTTGGATCGACATGCCCTCATGCCTTGAAGATGGATTTTCCTGCTATCTGCTAAATAAAATAGAGCTGTAACATTGATTTGTCTAAGAGCTATAACATGGTCCATTCGAGACCTAAGAGCTCTAACATGGTCTATCCAAGACCCGAGAGCTGTGACACTCCGAGGAGGACTTTAAGGTCCGTCACTCTAAGTCTTTGTTGCAACAAGACAAAGAACCAAGGAGTATATACTCGCCTGACATATAGTTAGTGGGGAGTTGCTGAATAACACCAGGAACCCAGCCTGTTGTGAGTTCCTAGATGGGTGGGATGTGTGGAAGCTCAGGAGACTCAGGAGGGAAGGGGTATATATATACACACACAACAACATATAATTATGACTAATTTGTGTTGTTTTGTGGAAGAAACGAACACAAAACTCTAAAATAATTTTCTACCAATTAAAAGATAAATAAAATTTTAAAAATTACTAACAGAAATGGAAAAATATCTGTAGATTGGGCACAGTTGAGGAAAGAATCTCTGAGCCTGAAGATGTACCAATAGAAACTTCCAAAACTGACAGTGAAGAGAAGAGAGAGAGAAGGAGTACAATATCTAAGGAATGTGGAGAAACAATAAAAACTGTAACATAACATATAAGGCAACATATACATAATGCAGATATCAGACAGGAAAGGAAGAGAGAAAGGAACAGAAGCAATATCTGAAGCATTAATGATGGCGTTTCCCTAAATTAATACCAGACACCAAAGCACAGATTCGTGAAGCTCAAGAACATCAGGCAAAGATAAATGCCAAGACAAAACAAATTGAAACAACTCCAAAACATAACAAAAACAACTGCACCTAAACATATCATATTCAAAATCCAAAAAAATCAGAGAAAAAGTCTTAAGAGAAACTGAAAATTCAACAACAATTTGTTTCTGCTACCTATTAAAATCCAACAAACCCTGACAATACCAGATTCTGGCAAGAATAAAAACAACGGGAACTTTCATTCACTGCTCGTAGGAATGCTAAGTAAAGCAGCCACTTTGCAAGATTTTTTGATATTTTATTATAAAGCTAAACACAGGCCAAGTATGACCTAGTTAAGCTCCCTAATATTTACTGAAGTGAATTGAAAACTAATATTCACACAAAAATCTGCATGTGAATATTGACAATAGTTTTGCACCTAGTTGCCAAAATGATAGCAGTCAACAAGTCTCTCAATTGATGAATGGATAAACAAAACACTGTGTTTATATCCATACAATGGAATATTATTCAGTAATAAAAAGAAATGAACTAGCCAGCCATGACAAGCTATGAAGTACATGTCTAAGTGAAAGAAGCTATTATACTTTGCTGAGTGAAAGAAGCAATTTTTAAAAGGTCACTTACTGTATACTTTTAACTATGCCACATATACGAGAAGACAAAACTATGAGGATGATAAAACTACCATGATTTACAGGATTTGAGTAAGTGGAAGAGCTAAGTGAGGCACAAAGAAATTTTGGAACAGTGAAACTGTTCTATATTTAGAGAAATCAGGAATGTGGTTTGTGATTGCTTCTTGGGGAAAAAAAATTGCCCCCTTAAAAGTACATAAAGAAATGCTTTTAGCTACTGCTGAAGTGGTAATCATATTGCAATATATAAATACATTGAATCAACATATTATACAACTTAAGCTTACACAATTTTACGTGTCAATTATATCTAAATACAGTTCAGTCACTCAGTTGTTGTGTCTGACTCTTTGTGACCCCATGGACTACAGCATGCCAGGTTTATCTGCCCAAAACAAACAAGCAAAAAAATTACTTAAAACCATCTAATATACTATTGAAAATAAAAAGAAATTCTCTGGAGTAAATAAAATCTTGTAAGTTTTAGTTGATAGATAAGCAGACTTAGAAATTATATATATGTAAAAACTCTTCAAATGTACACATAAGATCTGTGAAATTTACTGCATGTAAATTATATTACAAATTTTTAAAAATGAGAAAGAAAAAGAAAAAAGAGACTTGAGGGACGTATCATGTAATTATATACACAGGTATCACTTGGTTTTGCCCTCAAACTGATAAAAAAGAAATTAAAAACAGATTTATAATGTGTACTTGTGAACAATGTCTCTATATTTTCTGATATTTAAAAGGTTTTCTTTTTGATGTGGTAATTTTATTGAGGGTATATTTCATGTTTTTTAAAGAAACTGTTTTATAGAACATATGCTGGTATATTTAAACTAAAATGATTCTCTAATTAATTTCACATTAATTTACACTAGGTAGAGAAGGGAAATTGGGTGGGGATATGTATAAAAGTAGGCTGATCATGCATTGAAAATTGTTGACAGATGATTATAATATCCTTTCTACATTGTATTTACTTAAAGCTTTATCTGAAAAATTAAAAATGTTTCCTGATTTGTAATATTAGTTATATTATAAATATAAACAATACTTCATATTAAACCATCCTACATTCAACGAGTGTGAATAGTTGAGAAAATATAGCTCACTACCTATATTCTTTGTTTTGAATACTGCTGATCACTACAGTTAGACTTATGATCCTTGATACTCTCACTCCTATTGAATTGAAGGCCAGTACTAGCCTTACCTAAGGACAACAAATCCTTATCCTCATAGATAGTTTGCAAGGTAAATATGGACATCACTATTTACTAGTGAAGGAACTGCAGTTTAAAGCCCTCTCAAGTTTCTGCAGTTAAAAATTTGTATTGGATCTTTAATTAAAATATGCAGACAATCGACTACAAAGACAGTTCAACTTTAAAATAGCAATGTTTTGTGGCTCTTTGTATTGTGGCCTCTTATATTTTAACTGCATTCCTTCAATTCTCCAGTAGCTAATGCACACGTGCTGAGTTGCATCTAACTCTTTGCAACCCCATGGACTGTAGCACGCCAGGTTCCTCTGTCCCTGGGATTTCCTAAGCAAGAATATTTTGGGAGTGGGTTGCCATTTCCTTCTCCAGGGGATCTTCTCAGCCCTGGGACTGAACCCACATCTCCTGCTTGGCAGCTGGATTCTTTATCACTGAGCCCCCAGAGAGCAGGGACTTCCTTTATTACTTAAGAGCTAAACAATAATAAATGTATTACTTAATATCTTAGATTTCATCCTTACATGGTAACTTACTTTACTTTGTTGTTCAACTAATCTTCCTTTAACTTGTGCTTAGCTGGCTTTTTCCTCAATAGTACTTTTAGTGATCTTATTTCTCAATCTTACACCAACTTGGAATTCCATACATCAGTAAGCCATGACTTTCTTGTCATGTTTGAATTTTTAACAGCTGTTTGACTCTGTTTTTCTCATTTAGTACTTTTCTGAGTGATTTCTTTTGAAATCTATAAATCTGTGATTCCAACAAGTGGGTGCTTAATAAAGGACTATTAATAATTACACACAAATACTATTGTGAGTATCTTAACAGATGTTGTTTACATCCACCATTTTATTTTTAGGAAAACCAAGAAATCATCATTTTAATTGTAATGCTAAAATAAATGCAAACCACATATCATCTGGGAGATATAAATGCAACTGCTTTGCTTTAATTAGATATGGAAAAGACCTTTAGTATGAAGTATCTATATTTAGAAGGTTAATTATCAATTTATAAAATGACCTTGAAAAAGATGTGCCTAACTCTAGACTACAGACAGATGGACTTTTATGGATTTTAAAGAGCAGCTTAATTGTGCTAATAAAATCTAATATGAAACAAAATGGATTAGGTGAAATCCTTTAGTATCACTAATTATGCATATGCTAGAGATATTAAAACTGCCATCAGACCAGGACAATTTCATTCATTTTCTCAAATTTCTGATAATGCTTATGTGCTATTTTACACCATTGCTTCCATTTAGAATTAGCTACAATACTTATAATCTACTAATGTCAAATTCAAAGATACACTGAACTTCAGGAGGCAATAGATAAGACTCATTAACAGCTGAAAGTTCGGAGTAAGGGAAATTAGATTGATGGTTCTCAGTCCAGTTCAGTTCAGTTGCTCAGTTCTGTCTGACTCTTTGCGACTCCATGAACTGCAGCATGCCAGGCCTCCCTGTCCATCACCAACTCTCAGAGTCTCAAAATGGGGCAAATATTTTTCCCTGGGGGGCTTTTGCAATATCTGGAGATATTTTTGGTTGTCAATATAATTGAGTAGGAAGGTAGTTGCTACTGGCATCTAATAAGTAGAGCTCATGGATCCCATAATGCATAGCACAATTTCTCCCAGGAATTGCCTCGCCCTCCTGGTGGCTCCAATGGTAAAGAATCTGCCTGCAACGCGGGAGACCCAGGTTTGATCCCTAGATTGGGAAGAAACCCTAGGGAAGGGAATGGCTACCTACTCCAGTATTCTTGCCTGAAGAATTTCATGGACAGAGGAGCCTGGGGTGAGTTACAATTCATGGGATCACAAAGACCCAGTCATGCCTGAGTGACTAACACTTTCACTTTCAAAACGTCATAAGTGTCAAGGATTACAAATCTTGGCAAGTGTCATTGTGTGTTCTCTGTTCTGCCATGTAGTATTATTGCTACTCAATTCCCTTAGAACTGAGTTTCCCAATTTGTGAAATGTGATCAAAGTAATAAATACTTAGGTCTTTCCTGGTGACTCAGTGGTATAGAATCCACCTGCCAATGCAGAAGACAGGAGTTTAATCCCCCATCCACAAAGATTCCCAAATGCTGTGAAGCAACTAAGTACGTGCATCACAACTATTGAGCTTGTACTTTAGAGCCTGGGAGCTGCAACTACTGAGTCCATGTGCTACAACCATTGAAGCCCACGCATCCTAGAGTCTGTGCTCTGCAGTAAGAGAAGCCACTGCAATGAGAAGCCTGGGTGTAACAACTAGAAAGTAGCCCCTGCTCGCCACAACTAGACAAAAGCTCACATAGCAGTGAAGACCCAGCACAGCCAAAAATAAATAAATAAAAATTTAAAAAATAAAGGGTAATTGCAAAGATTAAAGAATATCTCTGAAAAACAGCAGCTTAGTTCATATACACAAAAAAAGAGCTCAGATAATGTCTACTATTTGTCTTCTTCCCCAAATTTTTTACTTCACTTGTATAACTTGCTATAAGTAAGACTTTCACACTCTCCACAGTCACACAAAGAAAAAAAAAGGGCATTATTTTCATCATTTACTTAAGTACCTCATAAATAAATAAGTCATTAATTCTCTTCTGCTTTTGAATCCACCATTTCTTTTCATCTATATTCCCACTTTCCTCATTAAGAGTCTGAACTTTTTCTGATCCAGGATCATTGCAAATTTGCCTGTTTCTAGTCCTTTGTATCTGAATAGCAATGTCATTACTAGTCTTGCAAGGAGTCTGGGAAAAACTCAGCTCAAATAAGATATGTATTGGGTGGAGATTTTTACCATTCCACTAAACCAGAAGGAGGGAAACTAATCTGAGTTTTGGAAACAAGTGCCTTCAATGCTGAAAAATCTTCAAAATCTAGCTAAATGACTATGTGACTTTTGATTTCTGTGTAGAACGTAAAAAGCCTGAAACAGCATTATTCTTAATCTTAATAACAACAAAAGCAAACCAACACACAAAAAAACACTAGACAATCAGCAAATTAATTTCCTCCTCCAGGGAATCTTCTGGACCCAGGAACTGAACTTATGTATCCTGTGTCTCCTGCATTGCAGGCGGATTCTTTACCACTGATTCACTAGAGAAGCCCTAATCGGCCAATTCAAATTTTCTTGTTTCCATAGAAAAGACAATATCAAAGGTGACCAGCTAACCAGAAACTTAAGAAAAGATGGGTACTTCTAAACAGAAATGATGCTAGTTCTAGCTTAGTTCTAGCTACTGCTAGCCACTAGCAAGAAGAATTCTGGAAAATGTTTAATCAGTATAAGTGACTAGGGAAATATTATAGAACCCGTTAAAGCCATATACACTGAAGAAATTTCCAACCTCTCCTAGGCTCTTTTCCAAGGACAATAGCAGACATTCACTCAGAATCTGTGAATGGAGAAAGTCTCACTCTTGCAGCAGGCTTTGAGTGAGGGTTGGGGAGACAGAATGAACAGTGTCCACTGTGGAACTCAGATTCTTCTCGCCATCTCTCCTTTAGAACAAAGGCCTAAAGCTTCTGGAAATGACAGTGAATTACAATAGCCAACGAGATACTGAAAAAGAAAAGAATTGGAAGTTTCACAATGTTAGCTATCTAATGCCCAGACTTACAGTAATGTTTCATTAATCACAATAATGTAGTTGGAGTAGGTATAGTCAAATACATCAATAACAAAAAACAGAGAATCCAGAAATAGTACTATATATACATGTTGATTGAGATTCAGTGGAATCAAGTCCAATGGGAAAAAAGTTAATCTCTTCAATAGTGCTGAAAAATTCTCAAAGAAACATTAAGAAAAAAATTACAACGTATACATGACTTCAAAAAGGTTAACAAAAAATAGATCATTGACCTAAATTTGAAACCTAAAACCATAAATTTTTTAGAATTAATATAGGAAAAAAAATTTGCGCCTTGAAGTTAGTTGAAAATATTTTCTCCATGACACTGAAAACAGCATTTAAAAATTCATAGCAAATTAGAATTTATTGATATTACCATAGCTTGTTCTTCAAAAAGCAGTAGTAAGAAAATGAAAAAGAGTCAAAGGCTTGGAGAATATAATTGAAAATTGCATTCCTGCCTATGGATTATATTCAAAATAAAAAAAAAGCTGAAAGATAAGAAGATAAATAATTTAAAATTAGGCTATGCTATAAAGCCAAAAAAGACTATAAAGAAAATGACTAGTCTTGAGATTTAAGTAGCATCGAAAGGTTCAATTCCCTCCATGTTTCTTATTTATCTCTGTGGTCTATATTTTTGAATTTTAATTAGGCACGAATTGGGGATGGAAGAAACAACAATCTGGAGGCAACAAAATGGAAGGTTGGATTACACATCATTGCACAAATACTTGTACCCCAAAGGTAGGACCTTCAGTAGATAGTTCAATAATATATAACTTCAGAAAGTAAGCAGGAATTTCCAATATAACTACTGTTCTCTAGTTCATGACCTGTACTGTTCAATAATAAAAAATACAAACAACAACAACAAAAAAACATAAGAATTTGAAGATCTAGGGGATCTTCCCAAGCCAGGATCAAACCCAGGTCTCCCGCATTGTAGGTAGATTCTTTCTGGTCTGAGCCACCTGGGAAGTCCTTATATTCAGGTAAGAATTTGAAACAAAACACACATTTATAATTAGGGGCTAAAAGATCCCCTGGAGAAGGGAAAAGCTACCCATTCCAGTATTCTGGCCTGGATAATTCTGTGGACTGTATAGTCCATGGGGTTGCAAAGAGTTGGACATAACTGAGCTATTTTCACTGTCAGTTTCTTTTTTTTTTCAGTGTATTATGCATATGGCACATCACAAAGATGATACAAAATGAAAAACTCAATAATTAAAAAAAACCCTAGATATACAGAAATAAAGAATATATTTAAATTAATAAACATAAATATTTTAAAAAAGAAAAAAAAATGCTTTTGGCCACATTATACAGCTATGATCTTAGTTCCTCAACCAAGGATTTAACTAGGCATTCAGCATTGAAAGTGCTCAGTCCTAACCACTGGACTGCCAGGGAATTCTCTAAAATCATTTTCAATAGTAATAATACATACAAAATTTGTATTAAAGCAGAAAAACAGATGTCCTCCTGTTCTGAATTTCCTAGTCTATAGTAAAGGTTCTGGTGAATGAAATATAGGTTGAAATGTTTTTCAAATCCAAGTGTCAGAGAAATCTTTATGATTATTAACTATTCCCCTTTTTCTACTGCTATGATGGAGGACGCTGTCCCTTGTGATACATTTAAAAGCTAGTGAACTCTTCAATATCCAGTGACCCAGAATTATTGATTTGCCAGAGTCCCCTGCCAACCTACATGTGACATGGGGTATGAATAGATAATAAATTTTTGTTATATAAATCCACTGAGAATATTGTTATTGTTGCTATTCCTACAGTATGATGTTCCTGCTTATTAACTTAGAATATTGGTATCAGGAACTGAGTGTTACAATTGCAAAACATCTAAATATGTGGCAAGGGCTTAGAAAGTAAGATCCAAAAATGAAGAGGCTAATTTCAGACACTAAAAAGGTGGTGTCACATACTATGCCGTGGTAAACTGGCTTTTAAAAGACGGATGACATTTTTTAAAAAAGAAAACATGGTAGGCTCTAGGTGAATAGGTTGGAAAGCTAAATGGAACAGTGAGTGTTCAAAGTCATTGCAAATTTTTATCAAGGTTAGACAAAAAAGAGTTCAGAAAAATTACTGTCTTATTTCAAGCAAAACTGAAAGGAGTTAAAGGGGTTCAGAAATTCAGGCAGTGTTGGACAAACCAATTATTTCTTTTCAAAAAACAAGAAAACCCTCTTAAAATTTCCTTAGCTAATTCCAAATATGATTAGTCAATGTTGTAATCCAAGCTAATGCCTAAAATATTACAAAGTAACACTTTCTTGGAGAGTCCCTTGGAGAGCAAGGAGATCAAACCAATCAAACCTAAAGGAAACCAGTCCTGAATATTCATTGGAAGGACTGATGCTGAAACTGAAGCTTCAATACCTTGGCTACGTGATGTGAAGTACTGACTCAATGGAAAACACCCTGATGCTGGGAAACATTGAAGGCAGGAGGAGAATGGGGTGACAGAAGACTAAATGGTTGGATCGTGTCACTGATTCGATGGACATGACTTTGAGCAAGTTCTGGGAGTTGGTGATGGACAGGGAAGCCTGGCGTGCTGTAGTCTGTGGAGGTCACAAAGAGTCGGGCATGACTGAGCAACTGAACTGAACTGAACACATTCTTATTTATATTCAGGGAAGGAACAAACTATCCCTGTGGTCCATGATTTTATAGTTTGCTGACTGAAGAAATTTACTTCCAGGAAGAAGAATAGGACAACATGAATGGATAGTTTAAAAAAAAAAAGTGTTTTCTAAATATAGCACATAAAAAACTTACTGGTGCCTATTGATTGCTTACAATGAATGGTGCCGCCAGATTCACAGTCTCTGAAGATTTAACTCCAGGACCAAAGACAGGTCTCAATCACTCAGAGCTTTGTGTGCAAAATTTTATTTAAAGTGACAGAACAGAGAAAGCTTCTGACATAGACATCAGAAGGGGGTAGAAAGATTACCTGCCTCACTAGTTTAAGGGGGACCTTACATACTTCTCAACTAGCTGCTAAGAATAGATAAAAAGAATGCCTCGATGTTGTAAGAGTTCCACTAGGCCCTTTCCCAAGACATATATCCTGAGATAACTTTGGTACAAGATTAGCCAGGGAGAACAGGTTCCAGACAATGTCTCTGGGCAAGATATACTGTTGCTGTGTAATCAGGGCTACAAGTCTTGAGATACAGGTTCCCAGGCAATATTTGTTACAATTATAATCATTAACACAGAGCCTAAGAAAAGCATTTCCATGAGTAAGACATCATACTGTGCAATCATTAGTTCCTGACCTAAAGAAAGGTCAGTTCTCTGGCAAGATACATTGCTGCACAAGGCTCAAGGAAAGCCTGAGTGAGAATGTTTGCCTCCTCCTTACAGGGCCTTGGACTGCCTGCCTAAGCTTTAACTCTTTATTTCCTCCTGCTTTTAGGAGGGAAAGGGGTGGAGAAATCGTTCCGTAACTTCTTCCTGCTGGAAAGGGGCACAGACCCTAAATTACTGAGGCAATATACTTTCCTTATCCTCATACTGACGGTCTCTGATCCAGAGGCCCAGAGTAATAGAGGAGGCAGTGGAAACTGCAGGGGCACGAACAATCACTTGTAGCTTAAATGCCCAAGCCACTTAGATACAAAGTTCATTATACAGTTACAGATACAAGAAGCAAACAGCAAGAATAAGATGACTACAATTATTACAGTCAAGATCGATTTCCACCAAGGAGGGCTTGTAAATGAAGACTGTATCTGTGACCAGCACAGATATCTGTACCTGGAATACCAGAGGAGTCCATTTTGAAGAGTGACCAGAATCTCTGGATCATTGTTACTTGGTCTGGGAAGCCTTTGTATCCTTTAGAAAGAAGAAATTAGACAAGTAGATTAAAATGCAGAGACCAAATATCAGTAAAAGAATTATCATAATCAGCAGTCCAAGCAAGAGAAAGAAGCAGGTTACATTTGGTAGTAATTTTGATCCCGGTTTAGATAGAGCTAACCCTTGGGTTGCCCTGTTTATAAGAATGGAGCCATTTGGCATGTTCTTTTACATTTTGAATGTAGGTATAATAATCCTGAACCTTAACAGACAAAATAAATCTTATCATTTCTTTTTAGAAGAATGAGTCTGAACCCCAGTGTAGACAGTTGTTTCAAGGAGACTTATAGCTATGTATGCAATTGTCTAACTTTGTCCAAGTAGGCTTTAGTCTCTCACTGTGGTATCAATATATAAGCCAAAGTAGTTGTCACCGTTAACAATTTTAGCATTTTTCTAGGTATGAGAAGATGCAAGAATTTGGGCTAAAGAAAATCTTTACCTGAAAATATATAACTATCTGAAGGCCTGTTTTGTCCATTTTTCCAGGGCATAGAGTGAGTGCCTAATTTCTGATTTCCATCCTGAATTCCACTCAGGAGATATTGAAGGTCAGCAGCTGTAGTGTGCATGATTTAATCCTTGAAAGTGCCAGTTTCCAGTTGCAAGGCCCCTTTATGGCCATGAGTTTGACCATGGTTTGGGGGCCATTTCATGACCATCTTGTCCCACAGTGCTGGGAAGGCCCATTCCCAGTTTTGTTGAAGATTTCACTGATAGGCCACTCAATGTGCTATTATTGCACTCGGCCCTGTGAGTAGCAAAGTTCTCTGGACCACACCTGTCTCAATAGTCTCTTGGTCCAGGAAAATATTCCCTCTTGTTGCTTCTTCTCATATTCAGAGTCACGCCATTATAATTATGGATCTCATATGGAATTGGACACCATAATTCTATCAGTGGCTCAGTCACTCAGTGTAAGGGACAACACTTCTTGAAACAGGCAATATAGAAAACAATATAGTTAGCAGTAATAGTAAAACCATAAGTAAGAACTGAAGTTAAGAACTTCCCTTAGGTATAGCCCAGTGACATCCCCAGGTCATCTGACTTAGCTTGTTAAATGACTATAGCCTGCTGCTAATCTCATGGTTGTAGACCATGGAGCATCTGGCCTTTATTCAAAGACATGTTATTGAGACAAGCATTAGAAACAAACTCAAAGTATCCTTTGTAATAACTTAATTAAACCTCTTAGCAATGTAACATAACCACAAGGAACTGTCTCAGAAGTGAGCCTTAGTAAGTACAGACCTTAATTAACAAAACTAGAACTTAATATTCAGTGAGTCAGAATAGATGCCATAGACCTGACATCAGTTGGGTGGATTTTTCTTTTAGAGCTCCCCAGTATCTTTTCAGATTTCCATATAGTCAGGAGACAGCCTTTTTTACCTTGATGAGGTTGTTCAGAACCCAAGCATCACCAGTTTCTGGAGGGATACAGCAGGGAGAAAAGAAAAATGTTCTAATTTTACCCACAGGTGTAAATCACTAAATTGTTTTAAATAATCAGTAACTTAAGAAGAGCTTCTTTATATCGGAACATAAAGATTAGAAGCCAGTAATATATTAACTAAAAAGTCATAAAAATTGTAGTCATATTTAGCAATCTATTCAATCTCATGTTACCAATCCCTTTGTTCTGCCATCCCTTCCCAATGACCAAAGACATCAGTGAAACAACAGTCTCCAATAAGCTCATGATTTTTTTTTTTTGCCAATGTCTGTATGACCTGTCCAGTAAAGTGGGTGCCAGGAGCCAGTGTGAGGAATCCCGCCCATGGCAAAGGTCATGAGGAAGGCAGCCAGACATATGCAAAGGCGTGATCTAGCTTTAGGGGTTCCCTCTGAGTTTTCCTGTACATCTACTCCCCAAAACCAGAGTCTGCCTGCCTTATTATACTGTGCTTTCCACTCTTCTGACATAACAGAGGGCCATCCCTGACCACTTTCCTCTAAAAAGAATTAACTTAGGGATCCAGTTAACAATCTCCTGCATATAAAAAAAAGAGTGTTTCAGCTCAAATCCCCTTTGATGGCTCTTTAACTTGCCTGACAGGTTCCCCAGGACTTTTTACCACTTGTGAATTATTTACAGCCCCCCAACCATGAGAGGGACAAAGCTTAGAGCATCTTGAAGATACAGAGCCTTTTCTAAAGAGCTAAAAATCATATTGGTGATGGGTTTCACTGTTGACTCAATGACTGCTGCCAGGCCTCCATATTCTTTATCTTTTGGGCACCTGAAGGATATTAATCAGTGTAATTGGGATATAATAGTTTTGATGTTAGCAACAATGTAATTGGAACATAGTAGTTTTGATATTAGCAACACTAGACTTTTGAGTTAATCACTTTTCTTTTGTTATAAATCACTGTACTCCTTTTACTTGTTATAAATTGTTGTGTCTTTGCTATGTAAGAATGTAACTTTATTTAGTGCTTTCTGAGAGTGGCACCAGACTTTGGGAAGAACAACACTTTTAACACAAATAAGTCTTCTGGTTGACAAACCCTTATCAGAAAAGGGCCATAAAATGTTAATTGGGCCTCTGGCCAGAAGATGATGTAAATCACCTAAGACTTGTGTATACAATTAGGTATGCAGAGAGAAAGCCTGGTCTCAATAAGAGTCAGGGCTGCTGACACTGCATAATTTTATATTATCCATTGATCTCTTTGTACAAAAAAAGTATAAAAGGCCTTCATAGACAACAGAGGATGGGCCAGTCACTGGACTGGTTTCCCCCATGTCTTACTCTATTTTCTAGCTGAATTCCCATCTGGGGGATGGAAGCTTGCCATGTCTACTTACTTGACCTTGCTTTTAAGTTCCACATGAGAGGGAGTCCAAGGCGGGGCACCCTCTGATATTCAACAGGACACTGGTGGCCTAACATAGATGGTGCAAACTTCTTGTCCTGAAGTTTTATTGGCTTTCCACATAAACCAAGTTATTCAGTCTCTTTTTTCCACTAAATTTTCCTACTATACTATGTTTTCCTAATCTAATCTTATATTTCTAAATAAACAAGTTTTCCTCGCCCATGCATCTCCCCTTCGAATTACCCTAGATCCACCAAGGCTGGACCCTGGCAAATGGGTGCCCCAATAACTGGAGATTGTAGAAAATACATTTTAACCACTTTTTCTCCATTGACAGATATTGACCTTGAAGTCAGAAAAGGCTTTATCTTATCAAATAAAAGTGAGGTTTGTCAGTGAGCCAGGAAAAGACAAGTGGCCATCTTGGCTTTCCTATAGCCCTGTCTGTTTCCTTTATAGCCAATGTTTATCCATCTTAAATTCCCTGATGAGGGGTTAAGTTTTGTAGAAGCAGAATGAGCTTTGTTTATGTGTGCCATAGTCTGTTATCAAAAGCCACATTCCAAGAGAATTTTGTCTTTTATCCTTGGAATTCTCCAGGCCAGAACACTAGAGTGGGTACTCTTTCCTTTCTCCAGGGGATCTTCCCAACCTAGGGGTTGAACCCAGGTCTCTTGCATTGCAGGCAGATTCTTTACCAGCCAAGCTATCACAGAAGCCTTAACAGGAATGGAAAATCAAATTCCAGATTGGTATCAGCTTATATTCACGGTGAAACAATAGTTATTCACTTAGTCAAAGTAACAAAGATATCAAAGGCAGTTTAATATCTTAAGAAATTTGTATCATGCACAAAACTCTCTTCACTTGCCACCAACATTTTTTACACTTTTTGTATTCATCACTTTATTTGCCCATTCATAGAATAGACACATGGAAATTCCGATTTACTTCCTTTTTTCCTTTATTAGAAAGTAATTCCATGCCTTACACCTTTTTATTGAAAACACATGTCCTACTTTCTTTCAGCAACCATGAACTGAGCTTTGTATTATTGTTTTGTAGATTGGCAAACATAAATCATCTGAAGCTATGTCATTTGTAAAAGTATCTTCACCATGTCTATGTTAATTAGATCAATAAACAAACATCAATATCAGGTATCAATTTAATAGTGAATATTTCCCTGTTCACACAAGCCTGAAATTCATTTTGTTTAACTTCCTTGAATTTAGAACTGTTTGATTTGTAAGTGCTTACTTTCTTTTAGGCGAATTAAGTAGAGCTCATTGACCAATTAGGCGTAAGCAATGTTGTACAAGTATGGAGACATACACTGAGACACACATAAATCTGGACAGGCAGAAACCTCAGTTTTCCACCTGAAATTTAAAATGTCTATTTGCTTTTTTTTTCCCCCTTTACCTGAAGTTCCACCAATTTGCCCATAGCTGGAGTTCCAGATAGAGTGGGCAGTGTACCTCAAGGACATGATAAGAGGTAACTTCAGGTTTTTTCTAAGACATGTTTTTGTTTCTCATGCAGGATCAAAGCTCCAAAAAAAAAAAAAAAAAAAAAAGTATTTTAGCAAGACAGTTCTTTCCTAATTGCATGTGCAAAAAGAACCAGTTTTGCAATTTCAAAAATATTTCATTGTAACCAATTTTTTCCTGGTGTCTAAAGAATACCATGGCCATTCACTGTCAAAACTGTCATCTCTCCCTTTTGTATTCATAGTTTCATAGCTAAAAGTTTCAAACCAGAGAGTGTTGAAGTTGGCTCCGATGACCGGGGCAGACTGACTGCTAAGATGTTGTCCCAACAGGGATTGTTTCTCTACGAAGGTGAGGTCTTCTCATAAAGCAAAGAAAACCTGTATATAAGGGACCTTTTAGGCTCTTGGGATCAAACTTATCCTATTTTTTCAAGATACAATTCAAAGGGGGTGGTTCTGGAACCACTAAGTCTCATCTGTAAGAGAGAAAAAAGCCATGCCCAGTGCCAAGGCTTTTTTCCACTGGAGGCTTCCCTCCCTGCTATAATAGGGTAGACAGGTCTTCCAACTAAGCTTCCTTCCCTGGCCAGAGTTAACCTGTCTTTTATCAACGCAGGTGTCCCATTACCATCCCTCCTCATTCTACCACTAAGGCAGGGTATGCACACACGAGAGGTAGACCTGATGGCATCCCAGACTGATGTACAATTCCTCACCATTAAAACCTTTGCCTGATTTCTTTTCCTCCTCTGATGCCACCCAGGGTGATATATGTTAGCAAAAGAGGTGGTGAAAGTCCAGCCAGCAAGGAAAAAATGAGTGATTTTTGTTCTCAAGCTATTATGGCCAATCTTTCCAGTTCATTTCCACAGATTCCACAGAGAGAATATCAAAGGAGTTGAGACAAAAGCCACTGGAGAGCCTCCTCTGGTCCACTAAGAGCCAGTATTACCAAAGGAAGAAGTCCACTGCACTTCTAACCTTACCATTTCTTAGGATTCCTGACCTGTGTCCTCAGAAATCGCATAGTCACCAGCAGTGCCTCCATTCATATAGACCAGAGGTACAGCTGTTACAAGGACTCACTTTCAGGTTGCTGAGGTAGGCAGCTAAGAGGGCAACTTCTAGCCTGAGAAACATTTCTGAAGCCAGAGGTCCACACAGCTCTCGAACATGCTCCTGTATGCAGAGCATGAAAAGACAACCCAGGTGGAACTTTTGGATTCTAGCAAGACTAGGTGCTTCAGGACTGTCAATCCAAATGTGGGGTCTCAATAATAATATGTAGTAACAGCAAGGATTGCAAGTCCCTTGAAAATCCGTGATTCGATAGATTAGATTAGGAGTTTCAATTCCCAGGCAGTTATGAAATGGTCAAAGAGACCAGGAAAAAGTGACCAAGAAAGGAAAGTTTGGTCCACATGCTTCACCATTTCTGGCCACTCCCCTAGCGGGGACATTGGGCGCCTCTTGGCATTGGCAGCTTGGTATAAACAAGCTCCCCTTTGGGGGCTGCCCTCGATCATTATGAGGCACCACAGAATTGCAAAGCTGGGATTTAATCTTGCTTCACACTTGTTTTGTGCACCTCTGGCTTTTGATCAATCACTCACACAAGCAAACCATAGAGTTAGTAAAGTAGAGAACTTATTTACTAGGAGAAGAAAACAACTAGAGCTCCAAGTGTCCTTATCTTGTCTTGAAGTTCCTGGACGGGCCCCCAAGATATATTATGGTGAACGAGTCTGTCAGATTAGCAGTCTCTGAAGGAGAGTTAACTCCAGGATCAAAGACAGGTCTCAGTCACTCAGAGCTTTGTGTGCAAAATCTTATTTAAAGTGATAGAACAGAGAAAGCTTCTGACATAGACATCAGAAGGGGGTAGAAAGAGTACCTGCCTGACTAGTTTAAGCGGGACCTTATACACGTCTCAACTAGCTGCTGAGAATAGATAAAAAGAATACCTCAAAGTTGTAAGAGTTCCACCAGATCCTTTCCCAAGGCATACATCCTGAGATAACTTTGGCACAAGATTAGCCAAAGACAACAGGTTCCACACAACATCTGGGTGAGATATACTGTTGCTGTGTAATCTGGGTTTAAGTCTTGAGAAACAGGTTGCCAGGCAAGATTTGTTACAATTATAATCATTAACATAGAGCCTAAGAAAAGCATTTCCATGAGTAAGGCATTGTGGTGTGTGATCATTAGTTCCTGATCTAAAGCAAGGCTAGTTCTTGGGCAAGATACATTGTTGCACAAGGTCTAAGGAAAGCATGAGTGAGAATGTTCTTCTCCTTAAATGTCCTTGGACTGCCTGCCTAAACTTTAACTTTTTCACTATGTACATTTTTACTTTTGTACTGCAACTAACACCCTCCCCTCAAATCTGCATTCTTACACACAATTTCAGTTCAGCTCAGTTCAGTTCAGTTGTGTCTGATTCTTTGAGACCCCATGAATTGCAGTACGCCAGGCCTCCCTGTCCATCACCAATTCCCCGAAGTTTACCCAAACTCATGTCCATTGAGTTGGTGAGGCCATCCAGCCATTTCATCCTCTGTCGTCCCCTTTTCCTCTTGCCCCCAATCCCTCCCAGCATCAGAGTTTATGATCTCCCAAATGTATTGGTTCAAGTCTGTATTTTCTTCTATTACCTTTTTTCTGATCTATGCTGTATGAAGAAGAAGAAGAAGTGGAAGTCGCTCAGTCGTGTCCAACTCTTTGAGATCCCATAGACTTTAGCCTGCCAGGCTCCTCTGTCCATGCAATTCTCCAAGCAAGAATACTGGAGTGGGTTGCTATTTCCTTCTCCAGGGGATCTTCCCAATCCAGGGATCGAATGCAGATCTCCCGCATTGCAGGCATATTCTTTACCATCTGAGTTACCAGAGAAGCCCATATTCTTGAGTCTTGGTCTATCAAACCAACGCTTTAAACTAACAGACTCCACACAAGTAATCACCACTGAGGGGCCTTTCTTAACCTCTCTTTATGTCTTTCCCAAGATTAGCTGAGTTTCCCTCTTTATGTCACTATGATAGTTTGGAATTATACTTTTTATAACACTTTACTTTTGCTACATATTTAAAATAGGACTTTGCTTCACCAAATTTTGAGTGCCTTTGAAACCAAGTCTTCTGTCTCATAATTGTTATAATCTCAGTATCCATCATTTAGTAGACACTAAATCAACACTTGTCAGATGATAGAATTAAAAATAAACAGATTTTTGCTTGATACTCAGTTGAATATAACATTAAACTCTTGACATTTTGAAATTAAAAAACATTAAGCAGCATATTTCTATCAGCGATGTTTTAGAAAATGTTTTCTTCTTAGTTTCTCTTTTCTACTAATAGTTTCCTTTGTTTAAGGAAGCTAATTGGTAAAGTACTTGATTTTCTTCAGTAGCCTAAAAATTTTAGATCTTCATAGTGATTTTAACATTTCAGTACTAAGAGAAGTTTATTTTCTTCCTTATTATGCTGTTGACGAAATTAAATCCATTCCACTGTCCAGTTCTATAAATAGCTGCCTTTACAAAAAATCATTTGCTCTTTTCATTTAATGCTTTCTAGTTTTATATATATATATGTATATATACAGAGTAACAAAGATATTTGAGATCTGTAGAGTGAGTTAGCTAGGCTGAATCCAGGAGAGCTGATGGATTAGTTTCAATCTATGTCAGAAGGGTTGAAAACTAGAAAAGACAATGCTTTAGTTCCAGTCCAAAAGTCAGAGACAGAAGAAAGGCCAGTGTTTCAGTTCAAATTTGAAGTCAGGAAAATAGCCAATCATCTGATTTAAAGACTGTCGGACAGAAAGGATTCTTCATTACTTAGAGGAAGGTAAGCTTTTTAAATTTTTTTTTAAGCTGTCAACAAATGAGGCTCATCTATATTACAGAAACCGATCTATTCCACTTTCCCAATTTAAACGATGATTGTATCCAAACACCCTCACAAAAACACCTAGAAAAATGTTTGAAGAAATGTCTGGCCACTTTATGGTCCACTCAGTGTGACACATAAAATTAACAAATACTGTGTCTATTATAATTACATTTGCATTATGCATGTAAAATTTATTTCTATTATAAAAATGCTGTGTGTGTGTGAGTGTGTGTGTGTGTGTGTGTGTGTGTGTGTGTGTTAGTCATTAAGTCATGTCTGATTCTTTGTGACTCCGTAAACTATAGTTCACCAGGCTCCTCTGTCCATAGAATTCTCCAGGCAAGCATACTGGAGTGGGTTGCCATTCCCTTCTCCAGGAAGCTTCCTGATTCAGGGATTGAACCCAAGTCTCCAGAATTGTGGGCAGATTTTTTACCACCTAAGCCACCAGGGAAACCCCCANTAAACTATAGTTCACCAGGCTCCTCTGTCCATAGAATTCTCCAGGCAAGCATACTGGAGTGGGTTGCCATTCCCTTCTCCAGGAAGCTTCCTGATTCAGGGATTGAACCCAAGTCTCCAGAATTGTGGGCAGATTTTTTACCACCTAAGCCACCAGGGAAACCCCCAAAATGCCATAAATTATTTCATTTACAATGTTCATGTCACATTTAAGAATCTAGGGGAAGAATCTCAAGGCCATATAAGAATATGGAATGACCACAGCTGGAGTCAACTGTGGAGAAGATCAGGAGATAGTTGAACAATGAATGTCACTGACTGAGTAGAAATACAGTTCAACCATGTCCCCATGGTCAGATAGAAGACAAGAGACCATGTTTTTGGAGTGATTGTTTGTATACCCATGCTGTGTCATGCTAAGTTGCTTCAGTCATGTCCAGCTCTTTGCACAGTGGACTGTAGCCTGCCAGTCTCCCTTGTCCATGGGATTCTCCAGGCAAGAACACAGGAGTGGGCTGCTCTGCCCTCCTGCAGAGGATCTTTCCTACCCAGGAATTTAGCCCATGTCTCTTGCATCTTCTGCATTAATAGGTAGGTTCTTTACCACTAGTGCTACCCTGGAAGCCCGTTTTTACACATTAACCCCTAAATCCATTGATTGATGAAAAAGGAGTATCTTTGTCATGGGAAGTCCAAAATGGATGTGTCTGATGAGTATGTGGTCTTGCTAAAGGTGACTCAGGTACCTAGGTCCCCTCTGCAATTTGGTCTACCCTTCTTTAGAATTCTGAATCCTTTGATTTCAACCAGCATGTCTAATAAAGGAGGGAGAGATAACGCATGGGAAGTATTTGGCCAGGGCTAGAAATGACCTTTGTAATTTCTGATTTCAGTTCAGTTCAGTTCAGTAGCTCAGTCGTGTCTGACTTTTTGCGACTCCGTGAATCGCAGCTCATCAGGGTTCCCTGTCCATGGCCAACTCCCGGAGTTTACTCAGACTCACGTCCATCGAGTCAGTGATGCCATCCAGCCATCTCATCCTCTNTGAGCTTGATCACATATTGTCCACAGGGCTGTTTTCATCCACTCCAGGGGCTCAGACTAATGCTTTTAGTCTCTAATTCCTCCGGAGGTCGAAGGTACAGCATGGCTCAAAGCCCCTATCATAAATCACATCATTAGACTGTCCTCCAGGAAAACAAAGACACTCTTGTCAGTAAGGGCCCTTCCTGGGGCCTGGAGATCACCTACCAGCTGCCAAGCACAAAATCAAGGTGCCAGTGGATTCCAGTCCTGGTGAGGGCCGTCTTCCAACCTTGCAGATATCTACCTTCTTCCTGTGTCCTCATGTGCTGCGGAGAGAGAGTGAGCTCTCTGGTGTCTCTGCTAATAAGAACGCTAATCCTGTTGGAAGAAGGCTCCATCCATATTGCTGACACGCCATAAAACATGTTATTCATGTTCACTTAAATAGTAAAGCTGCTCAGGGCTTCCCTGGTGGTCCACGGTGTAGGAATGTACCTACCAATGCAGGGAACATGTTCGATCCATGGTCTGGGAAAATCTCACATACCTCAAGGCAACTAAACTCATGAGCCACAACTGCTGAAGCCCCGGGCCCGAGAGCACATACTCCACAAGAGAAGCCATTGCAATGAGAAGCCCACACATCATAACTAGAGAGTAGACCCTATTCTCCACAACCAGGGAAAGCCCACGCACTGCAAGGAAAACCCAGTGCAGCGACACGCACACAAAAATCCCACCCCTCCAAAATAAAATACTAAAAACAAAAACCAAAACAACTAAACCTGGTAAATCAACCCCCTCCTTCTCTGCCTTCCAAATATGTGCTGTATGCCCAAGTGACAGTGCAGTGCCAGGGACTGATGGTAAGAGATGAATGCGGCTTGTAGTCTTTTTCCCCACAGGTGATGGAGGTGGTAGCCCAGCCTGTACCCAGTCCTGGGTCTCAGCTTTTTGAGGGTCATTTCCTCCATCTGCTGTGTTTTATAAGAGCCACAGAGAGCTATTGGAATCTAACACAGGACAGGGGCCCTCCCAGTTTCTCTCTTCACAAGTGAATCCACACACTTGAAACTGGAATATTTTAAATTTACTTAGTACCTAACTAATGGCAACTGAACTCTGAGTATGTTTTCTTTTGTTTTGATCCAGAGTACATTTCTGAGCATGGCAAATGTGAACAGATAATTTGGACCAATGAGGGGATATAGGAAAAGGGGAGAGACCATTCTCCCTTTCTGAAAAATAGACATATTTAAAGTAGAAACAGATAGTTTTGTAATATTCTTTTAAAAATGCTTTAATATGGAAAAATTTAAACACGCTTTAGAGAGAATAACATAATAAACCCCCATGTGCCCTTCATCAACTTCAGCAATTGTTAACTAATGGCCTAATCTAGTTTCAAACACAGCCCCTCTCCTGTATTATTTTGAAGGAAATTTGATATACTGTTTCATCTGTAAACATTTCAACATGTAGTTCTAATAGATAAAGACTCCGTTAAAAAAGTAGCCACAGGGCAACTCACCTAAATTAGCAATAATTCTTTTCTATAATACATCATCTAGTCAGAATTTAAATTTCTAATTATCTAATAAATGCATATGTGTATTTTTTATAGTTTGTTTGAATTAGAATTCAAACCATCTCCATGTATTCCAGTTGGTTACTTTGTCTCAAGTCTTTTTTATTCCTTAGATTCCCCCCACCACTCCCCCCTCCCCATTCCAATTCCTTTTGTCTTTTATTACTCTTGCAGTCTGTTGAAAAACTTTGTCCAGTAGATTTTACTGATTGGATTCCTGGATGCTGTATAACAGAGTCGTCCATTCTTTGTTTCCTGTAAATTAATAAATTAATAGTTGGATATAGAAACTTGATCAGATTCAAGTTTCATATTTCTCTCAAAATGAGTTTGTAAGTAGACTAATCATTCTTTTTATCCCCCATGACATTTTTTAAAATACTTGTGTGTATTTCTGCTGTACAGCCAAGTGATTCGGTTACACATATATGTACATTCTTTTTTAAATATTCTTTTCCATTATGATTTTTCATAGGATATTGTATATAGTTCCCTGTGCTATAGAGTAGGACCTTGTTGTTTAGCCTTTCTATATATAATAGTTTACATTTGCTAACACCAACCTTTCATTCATCCTTCCCTCAACCAAAAGTCTGTTTTCTATATCTGTAAGTCTCTTTCTGTTTCATAGATAAGTTTATTCGTATCACATTTTAGACTACACTTAAAAGTGATTATTGTTATTCAGTCACTGTGTCATGTCCTACTCTTTGTGACCCCATGGACTGCAGCACACCAGGTTCCCCTGTCCTTCACTGACTTATAAGTGATCATATGATATTTGTCTTTCTTTTCCTGCCTTAACTTCACTTAGTATGATAACCTCTAGTTGTATCCATGCTTCTTCAAATAGCATTATTTTGTATTCCATTGTGTCTTTGTACCACATCTTTATACACTCATCTGTCAGGGAACATTTATTTTATTTTAATTTTTACAAAAGCATATTTTAATTGACTGTATATTTCATTGAATAGCTTTCAGTTCAGCTCAGTTCAGTTCAGTCGCTCAGTCGTGTCCGACTCTTTGTGACCCCATGAATTGCAGCACGCCAGGCCTCCCTGTCCATCACCAACTCCTGGAGTTCACTCAGACTCACGCCCATTGAGTCAGTGATGCCATCCAGCCATCTCATCCTCTGTCGTCCCCTTCTCCTCCTGTCCCCAATCCCTCACAGCATCAGAGTCTTTTCCAATGAGTCAACTCTTTGCATGAGGTGGCCAAAGTACTGGAGCTTCAGCTTTAGCATCATTCCTTCCAAAGAAATCCCAGGGCCGATCTTCAGAATGGACTGGTTGGATCTCCTTGCAGTCCAGGGGACTCTTAAGAGTCTTCTCCAACACCACAGTTCAAAAGCATCAATTCTTCAGCGCTCAGCCTTCTTCACAGTTACCATGGTTCAGTTAACCAATATTCTCTTATTGATTACTCTCATTTTTCCTATGATAAACAATACCAAAAGATATATCTTTGTGCAATAAATATTTTTTCCACATTTAAAATTATTGACTTTTGCAAATAATACCAAAAACAGGTTTTCAGAAGTGAAATTATTTGATCAATGAGTATGAATATTTACAGGACTTATGTGCATATCTTTTTTTTTT
>SJYA01002597.1:194710-300862 GCA_006410615.1 Neotragus moschatus | reverse complement strand
AAAAAAAAAAAAAAAAAAAACATGGTTTGGAGAACAAAGGGACAATTTCTGCCCCAAATGAGAAACAAACCACTGCAGATTTTATAGCAAAGAATCAAAAAATTGAGCTAGAGTCCAGAGGGTCTCTGAAATTATTGTATTATTTAAAGATAATAAAATGAACAAATTCAATATTAAAATTTCTCCCTTGTAAAAGGATCCTTGTTTATCTTCTGTAAAGTATAAAATTCTCTCTATATTTTTTCAAATAGACATTTTATAAAAATGTGCCAATACATATCTATAGATGAATTAACATAATTAAAAAAACTGAATATTCCTGAAAATACATAATAAATATCATAACATTTCCCCCCATAGTTTATGCCTAAGCTTTAGCAGTAATATTTTTACCCCTAAGTCAATAGAAAAAAAAAAAGAAAACCACGAAGCTATGAGTTAGACTCTGATTAAAGAGTAAATCTTCTCCAAAACCTATTGGAATCAATAGGGAATTTAGAAAAAATTAATAAAAAATACACAAAACTTTTTAGGTGTCACTGAAGTCAAGAAAGTGGAAATTAAACTAGCCAAAATGTTTGATTTTGCTATTAGAATTTGAAAAGACAATTATTAAAATAAATATTGAGCCTGAAGGGCAATCTTTAAAGGTAAATATAATTCTGAAGTTAAAGAACACGGATATAGACATGTAGAAACTGCAATAATCTTTCTCAGACAAATTTTTAGTAAAATAATAATTATATTATACATTTATGTATGTGTGTACATGTATATCTTTTAGTTGTTAGTTGGTTCAAGTGTGTTATATATATATATGAATATATACTATATGTATAATAATTGGTTTAAATAACTATTACTCATGTCAGCTATAGTCTGGAATATAACCATTAATGGATAGCTTGATAAGTGCTTAATAAGTTTGTGATATTATCATCATATATTATCCAGTATAAAATATCCTTTTAAACAAATGTTAATATCAAAAAGATATTTTAAATATATATAGATATAGATACTAAGAATACATTTTAAATTTAAATAAATGGTCAATGAGAAGATAAAATGGCTCAGTCCAGGTCAGAATACTGGAGTGGGTTCCCTTCTCCAGGGTATTGTCTCAACCCAGGAATAGAACCGGGCTCTCCTGCATTGCAAGCAGATTCTTTACCAACTGAGCTATCAGGGAAGCCTATAAAATGGTTAAGGTTTTTTAAATTTCTTCATAGATTCTGACTTTTCTGAATCATTTTGTAAGTCAAAGCCATAGACAGATACTATTTTTACACAATATCATCTCTTTCCAATAAGGAGCTATGCAGGAGCTTTTCTCCAATAAAGAGAGTATAGCATTTTTTTAAAAGTGTGTTTTCTCTTTAAGAATTTTCTTCCAACAATCTTCAATATTTTTCCAGGTTGTTGACAGCCATTTTTATGTTTTGATGCTTGTTCTTAATCAATACTTCCTGCAAGTAAATGTTTTCACACAACGAATAGGGCTCATGTGCCTGCTTTCACTGTTTCTTAGTTTGTTGACTAAATTGTTGAGAGTTTACAGTTGGGCAGTCACACCACCAAGCACGGCAGCCAAGTTGGCACATTCTGGGTTGATAGCAATTTTAAATGTTATTGATTGGCAGACAAAGTCAGTGATATTGAAAAGTGTAAAAACTGCCTTTAATATAGTAATATCAAATTCTTGAAAATGAATGGATATCGTCGCATGGACAAGCAATTTCTTCTTTCTCCAGTTCATAGTTTATTAATAGGGTTTAATGATAGAATAGAAATTTGTACTAAAATGTATATAAAATCATAATTTAAGGCCACCTTTCATCTTGTTGTTAGATATGATATTTTCATAGAAAAGTATCATTAAAATTATATACTTTATAGGATCACCCACACTGCTAATGAGAAAGTATTGCATTCCAGAAGGTTCACTGTATTTGGTTACATGAAATAGTTTGTATATGAACAGATTCTTGTTCAATAATTGTCAGACAAATTTTTGCATTCAAGAAAAATATATTTGAGTACTCACTATATTCTAAGAAGTGCCTTGTTGTTGTTTTTTAGTTGCTAAATTGTGCCTTACTCTTTGCAACCCCATGGACTATAGCCCAACAGGCTCCTCTGTCCGTGGGCTTTCCCAGGCAAGAATACGGGAGTGGGTTGCCACTTCTTTCTCCAGGTAATATCCTGACCCAGGGATATTCCTGACCCATGTCTCCTGCTTGGCAGGCAGATTCTTTACCATTGAGCTTCCTGGAAACCCCAAGAAGTGCCTTGGTGTACACATATAAAAATAGGTTAAATTTAATTTTCAACTCGAATGTACTTTTTACAAAATGAAGAGAACAATAATCAAGTAAAAGTGCAATAAGGAATGCCATCAACGAGTATGGAACACAGTGCAGTGTGCGTACAGAAGAGGGAATTATGAATTGTCAAGATATACAAATATTTTTAGAGCTTAAATTTATAGGACTTTGTTCAAGAAGGAACATCAATGGATAAGGCTATTCCAGCCAGATGAAATAGCATAAGCCAAGACACAGAAGTAAGGATAGAAGTAGTTTGGCCCTGCTGAAATTTTTCACTGTATTTAGAGAAATATTATACTAATAAAAATGATATTATATTTTCATGTAAGATGATATACATCCATGTAAATATGCTAAGAATTTCCAGCTTCATCATTGACACATGAAGCAAAAAAAAATCTTTGCTCGTATTGTGAAAAATAGATTAAAGATGAAAGTATGGAAAGTTGACATTATATTATAAAAAGAACCTAAACTCAAGATGATGAGGTTTAATTAAGATGCTAAATTTGGCAATAGATGTTAGAAAATAAAATGGAGAGGCATGGAGAAGATAAAATTGGTAATTAACTAGAACAATGGGTAAGATGGAGAAAAAATTGATTAATAGCATTAATTAAAGAATAACCCCCATGATCAATGATGAGACATTTTAAAGCTCGATGTAAGACATCTGTCTCTCTAGATAGACGATGATAAAAAGATATTGATAGGTGATATGTAAAGATAAAGTTGATAAGTAGATGGTAAGCACAGATGTAGATAATTGCATAGAGACATCACATACATACAATATCAGTTATATATATGATATATAATGTATATGATAAAATATATATACAATAAAATAGAGATGATAGTAGAGCATATCAATATAAATAACCAGTTGTTGGCACTTGGGGTATTTCAGGTTTAAGGGAAACAATATCCACAAGCCCCTTGAGAATATATTCACACATGACACATACCTAAGAAGATCTGTGTATTACATTTTCCTGGATATAGAGAAAAAGGATACTCACTAGTACCTTTTAATCTAGTGTGCTTTAAATATTAGATATTATTAAAAGACTGATATTATTGAAAGCCATTAAGCTTAAGCAAAATGAGTTAATTACTGTTTTAAACACTTTTACTTTGCCATTATCACTCTCCATGTTATCACTTAAGTTGTTAAATCTAATCAGTCTATTTATTTACTGTTTTACACTAGAAGTAAGGCTTAATCTAATTATTATTCAATAAATGGTTTTTTGACATAGCCATAGTAAAAACAATATTTTTTCACAAATAGATTACTCTATTATTCTTGTGTTATTTACTACTACAGAGCTAACATAGAAGCCCAGAAAAGGTAGATAAAAGGATGCCAAAGTATTTTAAAGTAAGTAATAATGAATATGCAAAGTTTGCTAAAATAATAAAGAATAAAAATATCACCTTTGCCTTNTTCACAAATAGATTACTCTATTATTCTTGTGTTATTTACTACTACAGAGCTAACATAGAAGCCCAGAAAAGGTAGATAAAAGGATGCCAAAGTATTTTAAAGTAAGTAATAATGAATATGCAAAGTTTGCTAAAATAATAAAGAATAAAAATATCACCTTTGCCTTCTTTGCCTTTTGCTTCTCTTCTTTTCTCAGCTATTTGTAAGGCCTCCTCAGACAACCATTTGCCTTTTTGCATTTCTTTTTCTTAGGGATGGTTTTGATCACAGCCTGTACAATGTTACAAACTTCTGTCTATAGTTCTTCAGGCACTCTGTCTATCAGATTTAATCCCTTGAATCTATTTATCACTTCCACTGTATATTCATAAGCGATATGATTTAGGTTATACCTGAATGGCATTCTGAAGATCAGCCCTGGGATTTCTTTGGAGGGAATGATGCTAAAGCTGAAACTCCAATACTTTGGCCACCTCATGAGAAGAGTTGACTCATTGGAAAAGACCCTGGTGCTGGGAGGGATTGGGGGCAGGAGGAGAAGGGGACGACAGAGGATGAGATGGCTGGATGGCATCACTGACTCGATGGACATGAGTCTGAGTGAACTCTGGGAGTTGGTGATAGCATGCTGCGATTCTTGGGGTTGCAAAGAGTCAGACACGACTGAGTGACTGAACTGAACTGAACTGAATGGCCTAGTGGTTTTCCCTTCTTTCTTACATTTAAGACTGAATTTTGAAATAAGGAACCACAGTCAGCTTCCGGTTTTGTTTTTGCTAACTGTATAGAGCTTTTTCATCTTTGTCCTCAAAGAACATAATCAATCTGATTTTGATATTGACCATCTGGTGATGTCCATGTGTAGAGTCATCTCTTGGGTTGTTGGAGAAGGGTGTTTTTCTTGACAAAACTGTTAGCCTTTGCCATGCTTCAGTGTCTTTTAACTTCCTACTTTTGCATTCTAATCACCTGTGATGAAAAGGACTTTTTTTTTTTTTTGGTATTAATTCTAAATGTTTTGTATATCTTCATAAAACTGATCAACTTCAGCTTCTTCAGCATTAGTGGTTGGGGCATAGATTTACATTACTGTAATGTTGAATGGTTTGCCTTGGAAACTAACAGAGATCATTATATTGTTTATGAGGTTGCACCAAAGTCCTACATTTTGGACTTTTTTGTTGACTCTGAGGGCTACTCCACTTTTTCTAAGTGATTCTTGCCCATGTGCATGTGTGCTAAGTCACTTCACTCATGTCTTTACAACCCCGCCAGTCTCCTCTGTCCAAGGGATTCTTCAGGGAAAAATATTGGAGTGGGTTGCCATTTCCTTCTCGAGGGGACCTCAATTCAGGGATCAAACCTGTGTATCTTACATCTCCTGCCTTGACAAGTGGGTTCTTTACTACTAGCGCCACCTAAGAAGGCATTGTTCCCCACGGTAGTAGATACAATGGTCACCTGGATCCAATTCATCCATTCCTGTTCATTTTAGTTCACTGATTCCTAAGATGCTGATGTTTAATCTTGCCATCTCCTGCTTGCCTACATCCAGCTTACCTTTATTCATGGACCTAATATTCCAGGTTCCTATGCAATACTGTTTTAATAGCATCAGACTTTATACTTTCACCATTAAACACACCCACAACTGAGCACCATTTCTGCTTTGGTCCAGTCACCTCATTCTTTCTGGAGCTATTTGTCATTGCCCTCCACTCTTCCCCAGTAGCATATTGGACACCTTCTAACCTGAGGGCTCATCTTCCAGTGTCATACCTTTTTAGCTTTTTCATAATGTTCATGGGGTTATAGGGGCAAGAATACTGGAGTGGGTTGCCATTTTCTCCTTCAGTACTATATTTTTATGAGGGTATAGTTACTTTACAGTGTTGTATTAATGACTGCTGCTGCTATTGTTTAGTCTCTAAGTTATGTCTGACTCTTCGGGACTCCATGGTCACAAAGCCTGGTAGCCTGCCAGGCTATTCTGCCCATGGGATTTTCCAGGCAAGAATACTGGAGTGGGTTGCCATTTCCTTCTCCAGGGGATTTCCCCAACCCATGGATTGAACCTGCATCTCCTGAAGTGGCAAACGGATTATTTACCAGTGAGCCATTAGGAAAGTCCAGTGTCTGCTGTACAAGGAAGTGAATCATCTATGTTCTGTGCTAGGTTGCTTCAGTTGTGTCCGACTCTTTGTGACTCCATGGACTGTAGCCCGCCAGTGTGACCATGGGAGTTTTCAAATAAGAATAATGAAGCAGGTTGCCATGCTCTCTTCCAGGGGATCTCCCTGACCCAGGGACTGAACTCACACCTCCTGAATTGCAGGTGGTTTCTTTAACACTGAGCCTTCGGGGAAGCTCGTGAACCAGCTATATGTATACACATATCCTTTCCCAAATGCACCTCCCTTTCCCCCTCTCCCCCATCACATCCATCTAGGTCACTACATATTACCAAGCTGAGCTCCCTGAATTATATAGTAGGTTCCTATTAGCTATCTGTTTTACACACGGCAGCACACATAGGTCAGTCCCAATCATACTTATGGATAGTTGGGTAATAACACAGTAGAAAACCATACAAGGCAGTGCTGGAAATCTATGTTGCTTGAAGTGAAAATTTATTGATAAGACATCACATCAGAATTTGTAAAAGATAGAGACTCACACTGTAGTGAATAAAACTAGTCCTCTCTATTATCGAAATAATCATTTAAGTGATATAAACCAGAAAGGGGATGAGGAAAATTCCTAACTTACACATCATATCCATTGAATACACTCAGATCCAACTTTAGTCATGATAGGTGCCTGCCCAGATATCTAAAGCTTATATGTGAATCCAACTTGCTCTTATGCCCATCAGTTCAGTTCAGTTCAGTTGCTCAGTCTTGTCCGACTCTTTGCAATCCCATGAATCGCAGCACGCCAAGCCTCCCTGTCCATCACCAACTCCCGGAGTTCACTCAGACTCACGTCCATCGAGTCAGTGATGCCATCCAGCCATCTCATCCTCTGTCGTCCCCTTCTCCTCCTGCCCCCAATCCCTCCCAGCATCAGGGTCTTTTCCAATGAGTCAACTCTTCTCATGAGGTGGCCAAAGTACTGGAGTTTCAGCTTTAGCATCATTCCTTCCAAAGAAATCCCAGGGTTGATCTCCTTCAGAATGGACTAGTTGGATCTCCTTGCAGTCCAAGGGACTCTCAAGAGTCTTCTCCAATACCACAGTTCAAAAGCATCAATTCTTTGGTGCTCAGCCTTCTTCATAGTCCAACTCTCACATCCATACATGACCACTGGAAAAACCATAGCCATGACTAGATGGACCTTAGTCGGCAAAGTAATGTCTCTGCTTTTGAATATGCTTATGCTCATAGATTTCCATTGATCACCAGCAACCAATAGAGTGTCCTAAGAGAGTCCCTTGGACTGCAAGAAGATCCAACCAGTCCATCCTAAAGGAAATCAGTCCTGATTATTCATTGGAAGGACTGATGCTGAAGCTGAAACTCCAATACTTCGGCCACCTGCTGTGAAGAACTGACTCATTTGAAAAGACCCTGATGCTGGGAAAGATTGAAGGCAGGAGGAGAGGGGGATGACACATGATAAGAGAGTTGGATGGCATCACCGCTCAATGGATGAGTTTGAGTAAACTCTGGGAGCTGGTGATGGACAGGAAGGCCTGGTGTACTGTAGTCTGTGGGGTCGCAAAGAGTTGGACACAACTGAGTGACTGAACTGAACTGAACTGAATTGAAGAGTAACTGAGAATTTCCAAGTGTTCTTCAAATGTCCCATAAGTCAAAAGACGAGCCAAAGATGCTCAAACTTCAGCTCTAAGCTTTAGGCAAACATATTTTAGATGATATTAATCATTCCCTTAAAAGTCAACCATAAATTGAATAGCCCATTGCTGGATGTAAGATTACTATTAAAATGCAAATATAGGAAATTCATGATAAGATTTATTGACCTTTAAACAATATAAAATTAGAACCAGTTATATTTCATTTTTTCTAGGATATTTGTATATAACAAATCCATAGTCTGCTATAGTCAGAAACCACTGACAGGCCAGCAGCAAAATGTTAATTCGTGAGCCACACCTCTGGCTGAAGCAAAACCACATTTCCCCATAGATTCAGAAGAAATAGGAGTCACTCCTGTGGATCATTTGTGCTGCATTCTCTTCGCATGTGCTGCATGCTAAGTCACTTCGTTTGTCTCCAACTCTTTGCACCCCGTGGACTGTAGCTCACCAGGCTCCTCTGTCCAGGGATTCTCCAAGCAAGAATGCTTGAATGGACTGCTGTGTCCTCCTCCAAGGAATCTTGCCAACCCAGGGATCGAATTCTCGTCACCTGTGGCTCCTGCACTGTAGGTGGATTCTTTATCATTGAGCCAACGTGGAATGTCCTCACAGGGTAATTAAACTTGGTTTTGATTGCAACATGAGTGTGTTCTTGGTCGCCCCCTTGTGGTGGACTCAATAAAGTACTCACATGTGACACTGCCTCTAGATGTTCGAGACCTTCTAGGATTTTATAGTGAAATATGATGCTGAATATAATCTTAAAGGGTTTTTCTTAAACTCTGTGCTGGCGCTTTTTTTTATTTTTAAGATTAAGTATATAATTTAATAATCTGATCAAATTGTGTTATCCTATGTCCCTGGGTGAAATCTAGTCTATATCTTCATTTTCTATTACTGTTTCCCTTTTTTNCTCCTGCACTGTAGGTGGATTCTTTATCATTGAGCCAACGTGGAATGTCCTCACAGGGTAATTAAACTTGGTTTTGATTGCAACATGAGTGTGTTCTTGGTCGCCCCCTTGTGGTGGACTCAATAAAGTACTCACATGTGACACTGCCTCTAGATGTTCGAGACCTTCTAGGATTTTATAGTGAAATATGATGCTGAATATAATCTTAAAGGGTTTTTCTTAAACTCTGTGCTGGCGCTTTTTTTTATTTTTAAGATTAAGTATATAATTTAATAATCTGATCAAATTGTGTTATCCTATGTCCCTGGGTGAAATCTAGTCTATATCTTCATTTTCTATTACTGTTTCCCTTTTTTAATTTTTTTTTAATTTTTATTTTTTAGTTTGTTTTGCTTTACAGTACTGTACTCATTTTGCCATACATTGACATAAAACTGTTTCCCTTTTGTATTTGTAGATTTTATTGTTGCTAGTAAGAGAGAGTGGCAATAGGCAGGTGTATATGCTCAATAAACCTGGCAATGTGAATTAGCTCCGAAGGCCAATAAGAATGTCTCAACACACTGGTGGGTCGAATTTGCCTTGGGTCACTACTCCAGACCTCATATGGACTCTTTTTTCTTTGTTTCCCTGAGAATTAATTTGTTTATTCCATTTACTAGCAGTTGCAGCAAGTAAGGCTTACTGATGGTGACAGCTGACATTTGGTAAGGCTATAGACACCCAGGATATAAAAGGAGCATATTTATTTCCATTTGTCTCAACTCTTATAGGTTATCCCAGAAGAATATTCATCCCCATCCCGGGAAACTCATGCTTCATTCATGTACTTTACCATAGGCTTAAACATCATTTTTATCTTTCACTGAACACACCTACCTAGACCAAGAGTCAGAGAAGCTGAAGGATGATTGTAGAAAATGTGGAATATTTTAGAAGTGAGCAGTTGTGTCTTGCTTGATGTGTAAGCAGTTAAGTAGCAGAATGGGTGATCTGGGGCTACCTTGGTGGTTCAGTGGTAAAGAAACCACCTGCCAAACAGGAGAAGGAGGTTTGATGCCTGGGTCAGGAAGATCCCCTGGAGGAGGAAATGGCAACCCATTCCAGTATTCTTGCTTGGAAAATCCTATGTACAGAGGAACCTGATGGACTGCAGTCCATGCGGTCTCAAAGAATCAGACACCTCTTAGTGACTAAATAACAATAACAACAACAACAACAAAAATTGGTGATCTATAAAATGACTGTTGCTTCATTTTTTTCATGTACAATCTACCCTCTGTGTCCGTGGACTCTAAGAATTCAACGAAAAACAGATAGAAAAACTATTCCAGAATTTCCCAAAATCAAAACTTGAATTTACAGTATGGGTAATTATTTACCTTGTAGTTTGTATTTACGGCTATTTACATAGCATTTATATTGTATTAAGGCATTATAAGTAGTCCATAGGCATTAAAATATATATGAGGATGTACATAGGTTATATAGGCAAACACTATGCCGTTTTACATGCTATTTGAGTGTCCTAGGATTTTGGTATCCTTGGGGGTCTTGGAATCAATCCCCAAGACATACTGATTGAGTCTTGTATCATGCACAAGAATCTCTCTTATGATGCATCTTTATTGGAAATTAGTAGGAAAAGGATTTCTGGAAGAAGCAGTTTGGCCTAGCCAAGTGGGTATATTATGAGGGCTTCCCTGGTGGCTTAGATGGTAAAGAATCCGTCTGCAATGCGGGAGATCTGGCTTTGATCCCTGGGTCAGGAAGATCCTCTGGACTCAGTTGTGTTTTATTGTTATTCAGTGTGTTAAAATATATGTGATAATTAGATTTTTTTAACCTACTTAAAAGCAAACAAATTTTAAAACTTCCATAAATATATAGATTTGGTAAAACTTAAATTTTCTAGGAATTATTCCCTTAAACTAATATGAAAATATTCAGAGAGACTAAATTTGCTAGTAAATATAAAGATTTTCCAATTGGTATAATATTTCATAGAATAATTATGGGGTATTTGAAATACTTTATTGATTATAGTTCAACCATTTTAATTAACATACAAGGATTATTTTGCCTTTTTATTGCTTTTTCTTCAAATATTGTCAATATTTCTTGTAATTGATAATTACTGGAAATACAATAAATCAAGTTAGTATAAAAATTTAGTTGTGAAAAATACTTTGTGAAATACAAAAATAAATTAAACCAGTGTCTTTGCAAAATCATCTCCCTGTCAGTGAACTGTTACAATCATGTTGTCATGTTCATATTAGGTAGACAGAATTTATTCTTTAGATGATGATAACTGTATTCCAGGAATAAAACAATAACAATGCTTATATATGTTAATTGGTGAAAGAGGGTGTATACATGCATATGTTTTATGCTAATTTATTTCCGGATTCACTTAACTTCCCATAGGAGCTTATATTTAATCTGCATTATGTTCTAAATTTATATCCAGACTAGCCTTTGCATGCTCCTGAAAAATTAAATATTGAATACTTTGTTGCAGTAACAATATCAAGTAGAGTTAGACTCTGCTGTTAACACCTGTTATTATGTAGACAATCACTAAGCATACAATGATTTAATAAAGTTATTGTGTGTTTCTATGGTGATAAAGAGTTTGTATAAATAGACAAAAATAGTTGAATAAGCAATAGTGTTTCTTGCATTATAAAATCTGCTACCATTATCTGTATAACTACTTAATCTCATACATTCATCCTAAATCTTCTCAAAGTATATAACAACTTAAAATAGACTCTTTTGTGAAACTCCGTTGGATCTGCAGCTGGTTAATTTGTTCATCTCCAGTAGTGCTGAAATAGCCCAGTGACACCTAAATGCACTCCCTGGCATACTGTGAGAGAGTGAACACATCAATTATAGATGGCTCTGTTAAACTTTCCTGGAATTATGTTCCCAGGGAGCTAATTTACACGACTAAAGGATTTGATATAGGTGTCGATTAAGCTGGATTTGGATTTCCCATAATTGGCAAATGTTAATTGAAATGTGCTCTCATTTGTCAGTATAGTTCCAGTCTTTAGTATATTAATTCCACAGTTTTCCTTATTTCTCTTTAACATTTCACTAATAATTTTTATATAAAGTTGAATATGGTATTTTTTAGTGACACTTTTTCTCTGATAGAAAAAAGCTGTAGAAGTTTGTGCATGTAATTATTTTACTGAAAAGGAAAGAACGTAGTTGCTCATGGCATTGGAAGGCCATGTACAATCCTGCATTATTCCAAACACCTTTTTCCCATGAACTTTTTGGAGAATTTTATCATATCCTGAGTCAGTATCTAAAAATCACAAATGAACAGTTTTCCGGTTATCTGGATTGTAGCATAAGACTGTTATTCAAATGTTAAATGAGTTAGCCTTTCTACTCTCAAAAACAGCTTTTCTATTCTCTATAAAAACTATAATTTATGCATGTATATATAATATATATGTTCTTAAGAATAGAAAGCCTCTATTTAACTTTTATATTAATTATATAAAATATAGCTAATGTATAAATTATATATAATCAGTGTGATTTTATAGAATTACTTATAGTTAATATGGAGAAGGCAATGGCATCCCACTCCAGTACTCTTGCCTGGAAAATCCCACAGACAGAGGACCCTGGTAGGCTGCAGTCTATGGGGTCACTAAGAGTTGGACAGGACTGAGCACCTTCACTTTCACTTTTCACTTTCATGCACTAGAAAGGAAATGGCAACCCACTTCAGTGTTCTTGCCTGGAGAATACCAGGGATGGCGGAGCCTGGTGGGCTGCCGTCTATGGGGTCGCAGAGTCAGACACGACTGAAGCGACTTAGCAGCAGCAGCAGCATGATTAGTATATCTCATATTTAATATTATTATATAATTAATTCATAAATCCCCCCTTACCAAACATTTAATTATATTTTTCACTCTATTGGGAAAATATTAATATTTCATGAGATATTTCTTTCTTGGGATAAAAATTTAAAATAATCAATATCTCTTCAGGGAGATATGGGAGAAAATCAAGTGAATCTTATGGATCAATTAATTCAAACTTTATAACAACATGTGGGATTAGCACTACTAATATTCTCATTTTACAAAAAAGAGTGAAACAAAACATGACTAACTTTACATCTGGACTTTACTAACTTTTCTGTTTCTCTCCAGAAATAATGAAGCATGACTTTAAATCATTATTAACTAGGGATTCCTGTCAATATCTCTGTGCAATATTGGCTCCCTAAAAGGTCACCAGAAAACTTATTGCAAGCAAACTAATTGGTGCTTTTGAACTGTGGTGTTGGAGAAGACTCTTGAGAGTCACTTGGACAGCAAGGATACAACCAGTCCATCCTAAAGGAAATCAGTCCTGAATATTCACTGGAAGGACTGATGCTGAAGCTGAAACTCCAATACTTTGGCCACCTGATGTGAAGAACTGACTAATTTGAAAAGATCTTGATGCTGGGAAAGATTGAAGGCAGGAGAAGGGGATGACAGAGGATGAGATGGTTGGATGACATCACCAATTCAGTGGACATGAGTTTGAGTAAGCTCCGGGAGTTAGTGATGGAAAGGGAAGCCTGGTGTGTTGCAGTCCATGGGGTCGCAAACAGTCGGACACCACTGAGTGACTGAACTGAACTGAAACTAGTTTTTAGACCAGTACAGGCATGGAGAACGCTATCTTGATTAAACCTCAGTGAATCTCGGCAGGGAATATTAGGGGAAGATGCATATAAGGTCATTAGAGTCTAGGGCCATCTTTGTTGCTGCTCAATCACTCAGTAATGTCTTGACTCTTTGTGACTGAATGGACTACATACCCCTGGCTTCCCTGTCCTTCTGGTTTAAGGCAAATCTTTTATTATAAGGTGATTGGCGATGGAAACATTTTTCACAAAAAAGCTTAGAACTGTAGGCACAGGCAGGACATGACCTTAATAAGTAAACTGATAAGTTGTCTGTTTAATAAATTGTCTGATAATCAAACCTCTTGCCCAGCTGAGCAAAATGTTTCCTTTGAGAAGAGCTTTTTGCCTAAATAATTAAATTATGTTATCATATATTGGTTTATAGAATCTCCTTGAATCAAACAATGTATCTACCTACTGGTGTCTAGCCCTAAATTCATGAGTAAGCATATCTAGGGACAAAGTCAATACAAGTGGAAAGGGTAGGAGGAGTGGAGTTCGTTACTTAGTTGAGATTGCTAGGCTATGTTAATGCAAGCCAATTCTCAATACCTTTTACAGAAAATAAAATTTTTCATCATATTATAAGAACAAGTTCTATCTATAAAAACTTGTGGGAAATCTTGGTAATCCCTTTTGTGGAGAATTGTCCAACATGGAAGTAACTCCCATTATTAATCTAAGACTGATCTATCTAATACAATAGCCATTAGCCACATAGAACTATTTAAATTTGAACTTCGATTAATTCAAATGTAAAAGGTAATTCCTCAGTTATCGTAATTACATTTCAAGTGCTTAATAGTTACCTGTGGCTAGTAACTATCAGGTTAGATAACCCAGAAGTATAGAACCTTCCTATCATTAAAGAAAGTTCCATGGCACAACTTTAATCAAAGATAATTCTTCATGTTCTGAGAGTTGATTCAGAACATTTCACCTTTAACAAAGCATAAATATTATTCCAGGAATTTTAGAACGATAGTCTTATTTATGAATAGGTCCAATGCAATCAAATTGTAATGAAGTGGCATTTGACATTATTATTTTTCATGTGAATGTATCTTCAATTTTTTATCAAACTCACATTGGACTGTCAATTTTTCAATTCAATTTCTTGAAAAAACCTCTTGGGTCAATGGGAAATACTTTTTTCTCTTAGAGGTTGATTGAGAGTTCATTAGATATTTATGGGCACACTAAAAATACCACTGACTCATTTCTGGGAAATGCAAAAATACATAAGAAGAATCCCATCATGTGCTATAAAACTTTAATGTATATTAAAATTAAATACCTATGAATTCATAGCTTTACTCTATTCCATGATAGGAAAACAAACATTCATAAATAAGAGTAATAGAGTTCCCTGGTGGCTCAGAGGTTAAAGTGTCTGCCTAGAATGCAAGAGACCCAAGTTCAATCCCTGGGTCGGGAAGATCCCCTGGAGAAGGAAATGGCAATCCACTCCAGTACTCTTGCCTGGAGAATCCCATGGAGGGAGGAGCCTGGTAGGCTACAGTGCACGGGATCGCAAAGAGTCCGACATGACTGAGCGACTCCACTTTCACTTTCACTTATTCTGCTTCATTGGCTTCTTCCAGAACAGAATAATTTGATAGGAACTATAAGAGAGCAAACCATTTGATCCTTTGCTGTGAAATACTCCATCCTTGATATTTAACTAAACTTTAGCATCTTGAAGTTCATGGAATGAACTTGATACACATGGAATGTGTATCCCGACACAGACAGACCATCTGATGAACGCAGTAAAAGCACTTTCTGGTCTGAGTCTAGGCTAATAATACATTATTCCAGGTTCCATTTTTAAAAGAAATACTTTGAAATAGTAAGTTATAAACCTTGTTTATTAAACATCAATGAGTGAATTATGATAAATTAAGAAATAAATGCTCTAAATTAGGAGGAGAAAAGGCCAACTCACTCCTATATTCTTCCTGGAAAATCCCATGGACAGAAGACCTTGGTGAGCTACAGCCCATGGAGTCACAAAGAGTCGGGGCAACTAAGCATTAATTTGTTCTTAAGGCTAAATTCACCTAGTCATAGTTTTACATTTTTTATAACATTAAGTATGTCTCTTAAAACTTAGTAATAGTTTCCCTGGTCTCTAATAACTCCAAAATTTTAATTTATGGCATTTTTTTTAAAAGTGATCATCTTAAGAAAAATATCTTACTTATACTATATAAGGATGTGTGTTAGTTGCTCAGCCGTGTCCGACTCTTTGTAACCCCATTGACTGTGTCTGCCAGGCTCCTAGAGTGGGTTGCCATTTCCTCCTCCAGGAGATCTTCCCCACCCAGGGATCGAACCTGGGTCTTCCACATTGCAGGTGGATCTCTACCATCTGAGCCCATATATACGATTTTGGTGAAAGTTGTACCTTCGGGGAGGGCATGGCAACCCACTCCAGTATTCTTGCCTGGAGAATCCCAAGGACAGAGGAGCCTCGCGCACTACAGTCCGTGGGGTTACAAAGAGTCAGAGACCACTGAAATAACTGAAGCGACCGAGCATTCAAGTACACATAATATAAATTAGTGAAAGATTCCTTTCCCCAGCGTCACACAATGTGCACCAAAGCGGTATAATATAAAATCAGGCAGATGAATTCACCTTGTTCTTTTAAGGGAAAATCCTACAGACCTCTATTTAAAAACTCCTCAACCCCAGCCGATTATCCACGCCTGAGGCGTTCCCGCCGGTCCCGCGGTGCGCATGCGCAGTGCTAGCCGCCCCTGCCTGGTCGAGGGGCATGCAGTTGGTCCTGTCTGGGCTCTGTGCCCTCTCCCAGTTACCAGCCTCTTACGTCTCGGGCAGCACGTTCAGCTGGGTTGGCTAGGATACTCACCACAAGAAGGCAGAGCTCTTCCAAATGGTGGCCCAGGGCCTGTGGCCACTGTACCCACAGAGCTGCTGTCCCTGGAGGAGCAGCATGGCTCCCAAGAGTTCCACTCGCAGGTGCTGGAGGATTCTGACTCCGACCTAAGATCCTCCTGGTAGGCCGGTGCAGAATGGGCAAAACCACCTTCATAAGGCACCTGATGAAGAAGGGCTTCATGGGGCTGCAGTATGGGGCCAAGCATACCACTGACCCGTTCGCCACTGCCACCAATCACAGCCTTAGGAGGACGAGGTATCCTGCGATGTGCTCACAGAAGCCCCTGGTGGACCACTGCCCTCCCAAGCTCATGATCTTCAGTGCTCATGACCTGACTCATGTGTGCCCAGCTGTCCTCACTGGCCGCCTCGGCCCTCCTGGGGTACTGTCTGGAGAGAAATAGCACTTTGGGGAGGTTATGACTTGGAGGAGGCATGGAGTGGTTCACCAAGCATGTGGCCCACATCATCTTGCTCTTAGATGCCCTTCAAGTGGTCACCTCTGAAAAGTGTTCAGAAGTCATCAAGACCCAGAGGACAGTTTGTGCTGAAGTTCCAGGCCTTAAAGCCCTAGCTGCTGGATATGATGTACCATATGCTGGTCAACAACATCGCTTGACTGATGGTGATACCTGACTCCGTGTGAAGCGTCATGCCTTGGATGGCTCCAGATCAAGCTTTTGGGGCATGACTATGGTGAGGGGTTCCAGCGAGGACACAGGTGATGCTGAGTAGGTGGTGGACAAAGACAAGCCTGCCTGCAATGAGATCTACAGACTGTCACTTTTCAGTGGCCAGATCAGGAATGCCAGTGCCAAGTAGGAGATGGTGAAGTCTGCGCTGCCTAGTATGGTCCTGGGAAAGGTCTGGAAGCTGGCTGAGGTAGACCCGAATGGTCTGCTGGACAATGAGGAATTTGTCCTGGACAACCACCTCAGCCAGGCTGAAGGGCCATGAGGTGCCCACCCTCCTACCCCCTCATCTGATCTGTCCTCTAAGCAAAAGCACCAGTGACTGGCTCTGCTGGCCATGCCTATCATCTTACCACCTCAGCACCCAACCTGGCAGAGACTGAGAAGACAGGGAGGGTCCCCAGTTCTTAAGGGCTCTAGACTGAGCAGCTGTTTCCTCAGCTTTTGAAAATGGTAAGAAAAAGAAAAAAATAATAGGATAACAGCACTGAAATACTCTCTACTTACTCCTCCCTTGAAATTAGTTTACTAAGAGCCAAATACTTTGATAAACACTTTAATATGTGTCATACCATTTCACAGTTACTAAAACTCAATGGGAAAAGTTATATGAAATGATGGTTATGGGATTTTGACCTCCTATATCTGCTTATCACAAAAACTACCATTACCTAATTAAACTATCAAACTAATTAAGGGTTTTCTTATCAAAGCACTGAAACAATCTCCTTACCTCAAGCAGTCTTGCATGGTTGATGTTTTCTGTAGTTATTTTTGCTGTTTGGGAATATCATGTAAATGTATTTTCTTGTGCCTGGCTTCTTTTGTGCTTAATAATCCTGAGATTTTTTTATATTGCTGCCTGCATTCTGGTTGATCATTTTTCATTATGAAAAACAAAAATCCCATGGCATAAATAGATGCTTAAATTATTGGTTATATGGGGCTGAACATGTGTGAGTTTGATTGCTAAAGAGAGAAATGTCTATTGGGGTCTTCTGTCCATTTTTTGATTGGGTTGTTTGCTTGTTTTTGATATTGAGCTTCATGAGCTGTTTGTATATTTTGGAGATTAATCCCTTGTAGGTCACTTCATTTGCATATATTTTCTTACAGTCTAAGGGTTGTCTTTTCATCTTGTTTATGGTTCCCTTTGCTGTGCAAAATCTTGTAAGTTTAATTAGGTCCCTTTTGTTAATTTTTGTCTTTATTTTCCTCACTCCAGGAGGTGGGTCAAAAAGATTCTGCTTTGATTTCTGTCAGAGTGTTCTGCCTTTTTTTTCTTCTAAGAGTCTTATAGTATCTGATCTTTTATTCAGGTCTTTAATTGATTTTGAGTATATTTTTGTCTCTGGTGTTATTGAGTGATTGCTAAAGAGAATGAGGGGACATTTGGGGTGCTGTAGTTAGTGATGCCAGTTTGCATATTCAGATGACTTTTAATGTGTGTAAATTATATCTCAGTAAGCTTGACAAAGTATGTTTTTCATATGGAAGAATAAGCTTTAAGACAAATATGACTGTTCCACCATCCTCCTTCAAACACTTCAGTTATTTCCTAATATTCTTCAGAAAAATATGAAGCTTCATATTGTTTATACAGTAACTTCTCTGATCTTCTTATAGGAAGAGTGTCTAGAGATCACGCTTCCTATGAACATCAGTTCTTGGTAAGGATACAAAGAAGAATTTGGGGTCTTACCTGTTGCAAGAGAATTTATTGAAGAAAAGAGAGAATAGATAACACCTTAAAAGAGAGGTGGGCCAGGCCAAAGAAGGCAGTGGCCCCAGAGATCTGGCGTGTAGATTTTATAAAGCAAAATTTTTGTCATAATCCAGAAGGTTGTTGATTAACAGTCTTAACTGACAGCTGCAGGTTAAATAACAGGAGACTCTGCTATGCATGTTCTTACTATAATTCAGTCTGTTTTAGTTAAATGTATGTATTCATAGAATATTTATGAAGTTTTAATGAGGCCACCAAAAGTTATCTAAGGATGTGATAGCATAAGATGTGCCCATGTAGCAGAGTGAAGAATGTCCCTCCAGTTGGCCAGTGGGGGATTTTTGTGGTACCCTGACCATACTGGAGTACTGATGGGGGTTTGTTTGGGGTCAGTTCAGTTCAGTTCAGTTGCTCAGTTGTGTCCGACTCTTTGCGACCCCATGAATCGCAGCACTATAGGCCTCCCTGTCCATCACCACTTCCAAAGTTCACTCAGATTCATGTCCGTCGAATCAGTGATGCCATCCAGCTATCTCATCCTCTGTTGTCCCCTTCTCCTCTTGCCCCCAATCCCTCCCAGCATCAGAGTCTTTTCCAATAAGTCCACTCTTCGCATGAGGTGGCCAAAGTACTGGAGTTTCAGCTTTAGCATCATTCCTTCCAAAGAAATCCCAGGGCTGAACTCCTTTAGAATGGACTGGTTGGATTTCCTTGCAGTCCAAGGGACTCTCAAAAGTCTTCTCCAACACCACAGCTCAAAAGCATCAATTCTTTGGCGCTCAGCCTTCTTCACAGTTCAACTCTCACATCCATACATGACTACTGGAAAAACCATAGCCTTGCCTAGACGGACCTTAGTCGGCAAAGTAATGTCTCTGCTTTTGAATATGCTATCTAGGTTGGTCATAACTTTTCTTCCAAGGAGTAAGCGTCTTGTAATTTTATGGCTGCAGTCACTATCTGCAGTGATTTTGGAGCCCAGAAAAATAAAGCCTGACACCATTTCCCCTGTTTCCCCANTAGCATCATTCCTTCCAAAGAAATCCCAGGGCTGAACTCCTTTAGAATGGACTGGTTGGATTTCCTTGCAGTCCAAGGGACTCTCAAAAGTCTTCTCCAACACCACAGCTCAAAAGCATCAATTCTTTGGCGCTCAGCCTTCTTCACAGTTCAACTCTCACATCCATACATGACTACTGGAAAAACCATAGCCTTGCCTAGACGGACCTTAGTCGGCAAAGTAATGTCTCTGCTTTTGAATATGCTATCTAGGTTGGTCATAACTTTTCTTCCAAGGAGTAAGCGTCTTGTAATTTTATGGCTGCAGTCACTATCTGCAGTGATTTTGGAGCCCAGAAAAATAAAGCCTGACACCATTTCCCCTGTTTCCCCATCTATTTCCTGTGAAGTGATGGGACCAGATGCCATGATCTTTGTTTTCTGAATGTTGAGCTTTAAGCCAACCTTTTCACTCTCCTCTTGCACTTTCATCAAGAGGTGTTTTAGTTTTTCACATTCTGCCATAAGGGCAGTGTCATCTAACTCAATGAAACCAAGCCATGCCCACAAGGCAGCCCAAGATGGGCGGGTCATGGTGGAGAGGTCTGACAGAATACGGTCCACTGGAGGAAGGAATGGCAAACCACTTCAGTATTCTTGCCTTGAGAACCCCATGAACAGTATGAAAAGGCAAAATGATAGGATACTGAAAGAGGAACTCTCCAGGTCAGTAGGTGCCCAATATGCTACTGGAGATCAGTGGAGAAATAACTCCAAAAAGAATGAAGGGATGGAGCCAAAGCAAAAATAATACCCAGCTGTGGATGTGACTGGTGATAGAAGCAAGATCCGATGCTGTAAAGAGCAATGTTACATAGGAACCTGGAATGTCAGGTCCATGAATCAAGGCAAATTGGAAGTGGTCAAGCAAGAGATGGTAAGAGTGAATGTTGACATTCTAGGAATCAGCAAACTAAAATGGATTGAAATGGGTGAATTTAACTCTGATGACCATTATATCTACTACTGTGGGCAAGAATCCCTCAGAAGAAATGGAGTAGCCATCATGCTCAACAAGATCCGAAATGCAGTACTTGGATGCAATCTCATAAATGACAGAAGGATCTCTGTTCGTTTGCAAGGCAAAAAATTCATCACAGTTATCCTAGTCTGTGACCCAACCAGTAATGCTGAAGAAGCTGAAGTTGAACAGTTTTATGAAGACCTACAAGACCTACAAATAACACCCCAAAATGATGCCCTTTTCATTATAGGGGAGTGGAATGCAAAAGTAGGAAGTCAAGAAACACCTGGGGTAACAGGCAAATTNATCTACAGATTCAGTGCAATCCCTATCAAACTACCTATGGTATTTTCCACAGAGCTAGAACAAATAATTTCAAGATTTTTATGGAAATACAAAAAACCTTGAATAGCCAAAGCAATCTTGAGAAAGAAGAATGGAACTGGAGAAATCAACCTGCCTGACTTCAGGCTCTGCTACAAAGCCACACTCATCAAGACAGTATGGTACTGGCACAGAGACAGAAATATAGATTAATGGGACAAAATAGAAAGCCCAGAGATAAACCCACACACCTATGAACACTTTATCTTTGACAAAGGAGGCAAGAATATACAATGGAGAAAAGACAATCTCTTTAACAAATGGTGCTTGGAAAACTGGTCCACCACTTGTAAAAGAATGAAACTAGAACACCTTCTAACACCATACACAAAAATAAACTCAAAATGGATTAATGATCTAAATGTAAGAAGAGAAACTATAAAACTCCAAGAGGAGAACATAGGCAAAACACTCTCCGACATAAATCATAGCAGGATCCTCTATGACGCATCTCCCAGAATACTGGAAATAAAAGCAAAATTAAACAAATGGGACCTAATTAAAATTAAAAGCTTCTACACAACAAAGGAAATTATAAGCAAGGTGAAAAGACAGCCTTCAGAATGGGAGAAAATAATAGCAAATAGAGCAACTGACAAAGGACTAAACTCAAAAATATACAAGCAACTCCTGCAGCTCAATTCCAGGAAAATAAATGACTCAATCAAAAAATGGGCCAAAGAACTAAATAGACATTTCTCCAAAGAAGATATACAGATGGCTAACAAACATATGCAAAGATGCTCAACATCATTCATTATCAAAGAAATGCAAATCAAAACCACAATGAGGTACCATTTCATGCCAATCAGAATGGCTACTATCCAAAAGTCGACAAGCAGTAAATGCTGGAGAGGGTGTGGAGAAAAGGGAATCCTGTTACACTGTTGATGGGAATGCAAACTAGTAGAGCTACTGTGGAGAACAGTGTGGAGATTCCTTAAAAAAACTGGAAATAGAACTGCCTTATGACCTAGCAATTCCACTGCTGGGCATACCCACCAAGGAAACCAGAATTGAAAGAGACACATGTACCCCAATGTTCATTGCTGCACTATTTATAATAGCCAGGACATGGAAGCAAGCTAGATGTCCATCAGCAGATGAATGGAAAAGAAAACTGTGGTACATGTACACAATGGAGTACTACTCAGCCATTAAAAAGAATACATTTGAATCAGTTCTAATGAGGTGGATGAAACTGGAGCCTATCATACAGAGTCAAGTAAGCCAGAAAGAAAAACACCAATACAGTATACTAACACATATATATGGAATTTAGAAAGATAGCAACGATAACTCTGTATGTGAGACAACAGAAGAGACACAGATGTATAGAACAGTGTTTTGGACTCTGTGGGAGAGGGTGGGAAGATTTTGGAGAAAGGCATAGAAACATTTATAATATCATATATGAAACAAATCACCAGTCTAGCTTTGATGCATGATACTGGATGCTTAGGGCGGGCGCATGGGGATGACCCAGAGGGATGGTATGAGGAAGGAGGTGGGAGGGAGGTTCAGGATGGGGAACACGTGTACACTCGTGGTGGATTCGTGTTGATGTATGGCAAAACCAATACAATATTGTAAAGGAATTAACCTCCAATTAAATAAATTTATATAAAAAGATAATGCAATAAACTATATGAATTACCTTTCCTTCAGCTACTTTTATTCCCTTTACTTTCTTAAAACTCATTGGTATAAGTTGTTTAAACATCTGTGTTGAAATTATCTCATAATGTTTCATATGGTTATATTTTTAATCTAGATTTAAACATTTCAAGTAGATATGATTTTATACACCACGTTGCTGTCACAGTATTTGGTAAATAATAACATCATATTCAAAAGCAGGGACATTACTTTGCTGACTAAGGTTTGTCTACTCAAGGCTTTGGTTTTCCCTGTGGTCATGTATGGATGTGAAAGTTGGACTGTGAAGAAGGCTGAGCGCCAAAGAATTGGTGCTTTTGAGCTGTGGTGTTGGAGAAGACTCTTGAGAGTCCCTTGGACTGCAAGGAGATCCAACCAGTCCATTCTAAAGGAGTTCAGCCCTGGGATTTCTTTGGAAGGAATGATGCTAAAGCTGAAACTCTAGTACGTTGTCCACCTCGTGTGAAGTTGACTCATTGGAAAAGACTCTGATGCTGGGAGGGATTGGGGGCAGAAGGAGAAGGGGACGACCGAGGATGAGATGGCTGGATGGCATCACTAACTCTATGGACGTGCATCTGAGTGAACTCCGGGAGTTGGTGATGGACAGGTAGGCCTGGCGTGCTGCAATTCATGGGGTCGCAGAGTCAACACGACTGAGTGACTTAACTGAACTGAACTTAACATCTAAAGTAGTTTGTTGAATTATTTCAGTTGAAATAAGGAATACTTATTTTAAATACAATGCTTTTCTTATAGCTAAAACAATTTGAGTGATTTTTTTGGCTTTATTACATAAACATATGGTGGAAGATACTTTCTGTGTATTCCTAAACCCTCTTTTCCTCATCAGTCTGTCATTCTTTTATCACATTTTCATGTCAAAAATACTTTGGCGACTAACTTTTCCTCCCCAAATAAATTTACTTCTTCAGCCCTATTTAACATTTGCTTTAAAGAAAATTTAAGTTAATGTGAGACAGTTTCCTTTTAAGTCAACATTCATTAGGCTGTGTGATTTTTCTTAGTTTTATTTTAGCTAGCAATAAAAATATTCTAACATACACATAACATAGACAATCCAACTGACTTTTTGCTCTTTTCTAGAATAAAATACCTTAGTGGATTGGAATCTAATTAAAATATATTGTACAAATATCCATAAGGAGTGCCTATAAGACTGCTAAAATAGAAAGGACTGAAATGAGCAAAATATGTCTCTTAAAACCTTATTTATTTCAAAGAAGCCAAAACATTGATATTAATAGTCATGATTTTATGCTATACAGTAAACTTAGTATACATATGGACTCTAAAATGCATACTAATATGAATATCAATAAATAAAATAGTAATATGAGTCATTTAAAATATGTAGACTGAAAACGGGTATAATTGGCATGGATGTAACTAAACTATTATAAAATTTTAATATACTTTTATTATTTTTTTTATATAGAATGAAAAAAAGTGGTTCAGAAGCTCCAGGCAATAATAGTTACATCCACAATAGTTGTTTGGGAAATATTCATTAAATTAAAGGGTAAATATGTATTTTCTCTGGATAGGAATGCTGATGATGTAACATATAATCATTGATCCGTATCCTAGCCAACATCTTATAAAAGCATGTATAGGATGGAGCTTCTGTTATTTCCTTGTAAAGTGATCATAATAATCACTTTGATTGGATAGCTAAATGGATTTATTAAAACAATGCACATGGTAAGAACTGGATGACTGTTAGTTACTGCCACAACTGTGACTGTTACAAATACTACCATGATTTTGGTTTGGTTCTGACTCTCTGTCCCTTAGTTTTGTTCACTATGATTGAGGTTTTAATAGCATGCTTCTCTTTGTGGGGATTAATTGAATTAATTCATTGAATTAATTACCTTAATTCATTGAATTGAGGTAAAGAAGTAAATACTTAGAGACTCTATGTAGAAGCAACAGTTAGAACTGGATATGGAAGAATGGGCTGGTTCCAAATTGAGAAAGGAGCACATCAAGGCTGTGTATTGTCACCCTGCTTTAACTGATATGCAGAGTACATCATGCTAAATACTGGTCTGGATAAGGCACAAGCCTGGAATCAAGATTATCAGGAGAAATATCAATAACCTCAGATATGCAGATAACACCACCCTTATGGCAAAGTGAGGAGGAACTAAAAAGCATCTTGATGAAGTTGAAAGAGAGTGAAAATATTGGCTTAAAACTCAACATTCAGAAAATGGGGATCACGACACCCATCACTTCATGGCAAACAGACAACCTAGACAGCATATTAAAAAGCAGAGACATTACTTTGCCAACAAAGATCTGTCTAGTCAAAACTATGGTTTCTCCATTAGTCACATATGGCTGTGAGAGTTGGACATAAAGAAGGCTGAGGACCAGAAGAATTGATGCTTTTGAAACTGTCATGTTGGAGAAGAATCTTGAGAGTCCCTTGGAGTGCAAAGATTTCAAACCAGTCAATCCTAAAGGAAATCAACCCTGAGTATTCACTAAAAGTACTGATGCTGAAGCTGAAGCTCCAATACTTGGGTCACCTGATGTGAAGAGCTGACTCATTAGAAAAGACCCTGATGCTGGGAAAGCTTGATAGCAGGAGGAGAAGGAGATGACAGAGGAAGAGATGGCTGGATGACATCACCGATTCAATGGACATGAGTTTGAGCAAGCTCTGGGAGAGGGTGGACAGGGAAGCCTTGAGTGCTGCAATCCATGGGGTCACAATCAGTTGAACACGACTGAGCTACTGAACAACAACAACAATATTACTTAACTGACTTAATCTAATGTTAATGTTTTATATTGATTTCTCAGTTCCAGTGTCCAACAAAGGGAAGCAGCCCTTATTATAGAAGTAATTGAGTGTAAAGCTGGGGAAGATATTATACTAGATGTCTGGAATATATTCTGGTTCCAGGAAGTAAGCACATAATTAGAAAGGAGACAGACAGGAGGAAAAAGAGAAGGGGGAGGGAAATAGTGAAATGGAGAGGAGGTAGGGGAGAGGAGAAAATGGAGAAGAGAAGAAAGAGAGAAGGAAAATAAGAAAGAATATTGAAAGTAACCAGTAGTTACCCTGAGGGATTTCCTAGTGACAACAGCTAGAACAATTTGAGCATTGAATCAAGATGTTTTATAACAAAAAAGGCAAGAGGCTATAGGACCTATTGGAGTAGGAGACATGAAGAGCCTCTTTGTGTAAAATGGAAATAGGAAAATGTCAAAATTCATCTAAGGCAGACTTTTTTTGTTGTTTTTTTTTTCTGTAATTTACTGTTACTCAGGCAGTTCAAACTCTCAGTTGTGTCTGACTTTTTGTGACCCCATGGACTGCAGCACACCAGGCCTTCCTGTTCTTCACCAACTTCTGGAGCTTGCTCAAACTCATATCCATCAGGTCAGTGATGCCATCCAACCATCTCATCCTCTGTCATCCCCTTCTCCTGTCTTCAATCTTTAGCCTCAGGGTCTTTTCTAGTGAGTTAGCTCTTTGCATCAGGTGGCCAAAGTATTGGAGCTTGAGTTTCAGCTTCATTACCAATCCTTCCAATCAATATTCAGGATTGATTTCCTTTAGGATTGACTGGTTTGATCTCCTTGCAGTCCAAGGGACTCTCAAGAGTCTTCTCCAACACCACAGTTCAAAAGCATCAATTCTTTGGCACTTGACTTTCTTTGAAAGTGAAAGTCACTCAGTCTTGTCCTACTCTCCAGGCCAGAATACTGGAGAGGGTAGCCTTTCCCTTCTCCAGGGATCTTCTCAACCCAGGGATCAAACCAGGTCTCCCGCATTGCAGGTGGATTCTTTACCAGCTTAGCCACAAGGAAAGCCCAAGAATACTGGAGTGGGTAGCCTATTCATTCTCCAGGGGATCTTACTGACCCAGGAATCAAACCGGGGTCTCCTGCATTGCAGGTGGATTCTTTCTAACTGAGCTATGAGGGAAATCTTTCTATAGTTGGCAATTTAAAATGTCATTTTCTGTGACTGCCTTTGCCTATGTATACCTTTGAAAGTCTTTGTTTAAATGGAGAGTTGCACCTTTCCCAGTATGGGACCACTGGTATAAAATGTAGGGTTCCTATTTCACATTTACTAATCTAAAATCCAGTAAAAAAAATAATCTGTGAGCTCCAAATTTAGTTAATTCACATATTTTTATTAAGTGCCTATTATATGCCAGTTACTTTCAGAAGTCCCTTCATTTACAGAGCTTGCATTGTGGTAATAATATTTACATAGCACTTAGACACATACAAGGTACATTTCTGAATACTGCACCTGTATTAACTCATTTAATTCTTACAACAGTTTTTAAATAGTTAACATTAATATTTTAATTTTTAAACTAGCAAACCAAAATTAAGCAAAGGAAAGAAAAACAAAAAAAACACTAGACCTTAAAGTATATGTGTTGACTTTATAAATAGTCAAAAATATATTACTTTTATAAAATGGTGAATCAAAAAGTTAATTGTCACAGACTTAAAAACAGCCCTATAAATAGCATTATTTGATTTCAGTAAAAGAAGATAAAAATCAGCTTTAGTGATTACTCAATTTCCATGGAAACTAGAAACATATATTTATAGAAAACTTGATACTTTATAAATATCAAATTGTACCATTATCTGCAGATGTGCCAGTTCTGTCAAACTTTGCCAAAAATACATAACTGTTTCAAAACAAATGACTTTATGATGAAAATGGCAAAGTGAAAAATGCAATGTCTCTACCTCCAATTTGTTTTATTTTTATGTAATGGAAGGAGCAAAATTTCAATGTTAAATTTAAATTTTAAAAGTGACTGTGTTGTATAATAGAATATATCATATTTTGCTATTAGATACTAAATATTAAGGTTTGATAGTATTCCTTGATATTTTAAAGGTAAATTTACCACAGTGCCTTTCATCATTTTGAAACTTTTAAAGAAGAATCACAAAAGTATTCTAACTGCAAGATACAGTTTTTACTAAACATTAGTTTTCAAATCATATTTTAATTGCTTTTTGTGATATGAAACATAGATCTTATGTATTAAATGTTGAATATTTCTAGTCCTACGCTAATGAAACCTAGGAAGAGAGTTTTTTTTTTTTCTTTCATACTTGCTTGCTATTTCCTCATTTCTCAGGTACATGCTTTATGTTACTTAGTGTTATAAAGAAAAAATGATACAACATCCTTTAAGAAACAGTTTAACAGCTCAGCAGAGATAATTGTAATGCTTTTAAAAGCTAGTTATTTGCTTTAAAATATTTGGGTGGGGCAAAGCAATGTTAATCATACTTGCATCTTAAAATATCACTTATATCACATTGTTTATAAATGGTTCTCATATTCAACTTGCCCAGGAGATAATTAATTAGTATTTATTAATGTCTAATGAAGTTATCTAGTACTCACTTTTCTCTATTTTGTATAATTAACATTGCATTAAAATATAACAAACTTTTTAATGTAATTACTAAAGCATATATGTCATTAGTTGCATTGTTTTTAATGAGATAATGGGCAAGTAAATAAACTTTTTCTGTTTTTATACTCTAATTTTGGAATTATGTGCTCCAATTAATCTACATCAAATGATTTAGCTATTATGCAACTATTATTTAATATAGAAGTATTTTGCCAGGTACCATGCAACCTTATCATTGAATTATTTTTTAAACTACCCATGTCCTTTTTATTTGTGTATGCATGTTTATATCAGTTTCAACCTTTGTTGTACCAATTTGGCAGCAAACGTCCAGGTTATCAGCCTTTCTGAACTGATGAAAGTGGTCTCCTTAGCAACCGAAGCACTGTAGAATCTCTCAGAACACCTGTTCTTCCCACTCATAATTCCTGAAGCTGAGATGTATGCACTTAAAAATTGCCTTTTCATTTCGATTTTTTGCCTCCTGTGTTCAGGTTGGTTAGGGCAGTGAGAGTTTGCTGAGCTTGGCTGCTCACATAGATCAAAAGACTCAAGTGTCTCCATGGTTTAGACTCATTATCATGGTTAGCAATTAGTATTTCTTCTTCTCCACCCTGAAAGTACTCCTCCTGTGTTTCCTTAGCAGCCAGACCTCAGCAGCCAGTCATAGTGATAAGATCTAGAAATCCAGCTAGGGTGGTAGACATTCTGTAAGTGCAGATGACAAAATGTGGCTCCGTTGTCACCCTCAGGCTTTTTATTCAGCCAACATTCATAATTCATTGAGCCCAGTAATACAAAAGGGCAATGTGCCTGACTGCTTACGAAAATTACTGTCATATTTTAGCTTATAAATTTTTAAAATTATTCATTTTCTTGATTGTGTAAGGTCATTCTTCTTTTTTTCTTGAAAATTTACGTGAACTTGTTCAGATGCACTGTCTGTATTAAGCCTCATAGAAGAGATTTAAAGAAGAAAAAAAAAATCGCTCATTTTCTCTTTCTTAGAACAAGTTCCTAAGAACCCTAAGTAGTATTTTAATGTTTCATTTTAACAAGTCCTTGAACAGTTTCATTTCACTTGAGTTCTTACTTTTAAGGAATTTGTTAGAAGATTAAGTAAAATAAAGAATGAATAAAAATCATCTCTATAAACATGCAACTTTTCCTATGTAGTGAAACGTCTCATAAAAAAAAAAAAAAAGCTTACACAGGGAGGGTATTAAAATGAATTTCCCACAAAATGATTAATTATCCTATCAAATCTCAATGTTTTCTTCATACACTAACAAATGCGCCTAAATCATTTATTTTTCAACCTTTTTTGGTCACAATCTGATTTTCTAATTAAGTTGATAAGTCACTTCCTCAAACAAACCTTTACTTATTAATTATTACAGGCAAATTGTTTTACATGTTCACCCAATATGAAATATCATTCTAATTAGAGGAAATAACTATTTTTTCTATTAACAGGGAAAAAAATGTGTAAAAAGGATTTATACTTGTATTTCCTAAAATATGCTTATTTCAGATGCTTTGAAAAACAGGTCATGTTCTTTCTAGTAGGCATTTCACAATTTGTCTATTAAAATACAGATACTACAATCCTATGCTGTGAGAGATCCACCTATGTAAATTAAAGATGAAATATTCTGGTTTTTTTCCTCCCTCAAACACTAACATTCAACATATATCTTCCTTTTGGATATTATACCTATCCCAACATGTGCTAAAAATTCTAAGAATATAAATATTTAAACATTCCATGATGTTGTTTAGAAGCTCTTCTAATTCACTATATCACTTCTTTTGCATCTGGAAATAGGCATAGCAAATTTGAGGAAGAAGCAACTTGAAAACAATTTAAGTTTTAGTTCTATCTTCTTTTCAACAGTTACCCATGATAAGATGCCCCTGTGGCCCTTGCTTTCTGTTTTAATATCACACCTCTTTGCTTCCTCTTCCTCTTTTCCTTTTCTTGCCTTTCCATGTTCTGCTTTCCAGATGACTTTGCTCTCCTAATGCAAAGAGCAAGATACTTTCTCTGTTCATAGCTCTAACCTTAGTGACTAACACAGTGCTAAACTTATAAAATTTGTCTCATTTTTACTTTCTGAAAGATCAAATAAATTCCCAATTTTAACTATTACCTTTTACATCCAGCTACATTCACCCAATTTTCATCTTACCTTTTAGTATCTGCAATCTAAAAGCATACTTATAGGAAGCCAGACATATTAAAGTGAGCATCTTAATACGATTGTGTGTCATAGGGGATTTTAGCTGCTGGAACAAAGAAATCCCCACATTTTCATGGTATAACACAATAGGCATTTATTTCATTGTGATGTTATAGTGCAGTGTGCCATTACAGGTTTGCAGGTAGCATTCCTGCAGGATGCCTGTGTGGTGATTCATAGACTGAGCCTCCTTCTGTTTTGTGGTTTCAGAGGCCTCCAAAGATCTCAACATTCTATTAACTAATGGAACTGAGAGAATTAGAAACATTTTTAAGAACATTTGTTTTTAGAACAGTTTTAGATTTACAGAAAAAATGAGAATATAGCAGAGAGTTCTCATATACTTTGCACACAGTTTCTGAATTAACATTTCATACTGGTATTGTATTTGTCACAATTAATGGGCTGATTCTGATACATTATTAGTGAAAATCCATGCTTCCATCAGATTATTTAATGCCTTATTTCTGTTTCATAATCTTACACAGGATACCACATTACATTTATTTGCATGTTTTCTTTAGGTAATTATTAGACTTTCTTTAGAATGCGACCATATCTGAGAATTTCATTGTTTTTGATGCCCTTGATTGGTCAGGTATTTTTATAGAATACTACTCGATTGTAATTTCTATGACATTTTTCTTCTGATTACACTAGAATTCTATGAATTTTTTTTAGGTGGAAGACCACAGAGGTAAAAGTTCACTTCATCATGATGTCAAGAGTATATACTATTCACACAATTTATCACAGTTTATATTAATCACCTACCTGAGCTTCTGTTTGTCAGATTTCTCTACTGTAAAATTCTTCTTCTTCTTCTTTTCCATTTTGTAGTCTTTGGAAGGAGATAACATGGTGCAGCTCACAGTTATAGGAAGGGAGTTTATATTCTCTCTCCTTGGGGGCAGGAAAGCTACATAAATTCTTTAGAATTCTTCTTGATGAGAGATTTATCTGTTCTCCACACATATTTACTTATGCAATTGTTTATATCAATATGAATCAACAGAAATTTATTTTAGCGTTGGGTTAACTAATTCAGTTCTTTATTAATGTTGCTACTCAAAATTTCCAGCTTTGGCCATTAGGTGCTCTTTTAGTTGGGTCCTGTTGCACCCCATGGATGTATATTCATTAATTCATTTTGGTATTTGTTTTGGATTTCTGTGTTTGTTAGCACTTTGTTGTTCTCTGTTGTTGCTCACAAGTATTACAAGCAATGCTTGTGCCAGATTCTCAGTCTTATCATGAGTATTTCCTGCCTCAGCCATTTCTTAGAAGATCCGTGTTCCTTTTATTGGAGAATAGTATTAGAAACCAAGATCTTGGTGTTAAATGTGCTTATTGCTACTGGAATGTTCTTTCTTTTAAACACTCTAAGTTGGCAAAGCAAGGAAATATGTGTGTACATTAGCTTATGTGTATACATGCCTTTCACAACACTTCTACATCTGTGTATAATTAAGCTAAGAACATATACAAACTAATGTCTCAGTTTTATTCTATGACAATAGGAATCTTTCAGTCCTCCTCCTCTTGTTTATGAACTGCTGTGCCAGCAGTGATAGATCTTGGCTGTCATCTATTTAACTGTTCAGTTTCACTACACAAGTAGAGTGGTACTATTCCTATACATTTATGACAAATAATTTTATCAACAAAATGCAGTGCTTATAAAACTGTGTTTTGACTTCAGTCTTGTTAAGTTGAAGTGTAATTCATATACAGTGCTATGTTCATTTCAGGCGTACATATGGTATTTTGATCTGTATATGCATTATAAGCCTGCCAGGTCAATCTGTCCATGGGGTTTTCCATGCAAGAATACTGGAGTGAGTTGCCATTTCCTCCACCAAGGGATCATCCTGACTCAGGGATCAAACCCACATCTTTTAATCTCCTTCATTGGCAGGCAGATTCTTTAACACTACACGACCTGGGAGGCCCTCAAACATTATGAAATGATTCAGTTCAGTTCAGTCACTCAGTTGTGTCCAACTCTTTGCAAGCCATGGACTGCAGCACTCCAGGCCTCCCTGTCCAACCCCAATTCCTGGAGTTTACCCAAACTCACATCCATTGAGTTGGTATTGCCATACAACCATCTCATCCTCTGTTGTACCCTTCTCCTCCTGCCTTCAATCTTTCCCAACATCAGGATGTTTTCAAATGAGTCAACTCTTCCCATTTGGTGACCAAAGTATTGAAGTTTCAGCTTCAACATCAGTCCTTCCAATGAACACCCGGGACTGATCTCCTTTAGGATGGACTGGTTGGATCTCCTTGCAGTCTAAGGGACTCTCAAGAGCCCTCTCCAACACCACAGTTCAAAAGCATCAATTCTTCGGCGCTCAGCTTTCTTCACAGTCTAACTCTCACATCCAATCATGATCACTGGAAAAATCACAGCTTTGAATAGACAGACATTTGTTGGCAAAGTAATGTCTCTGCTTTTGAATATGCTATCTAGGTTGGTCATAACTTTCCTTCCAATGAGTCAGTGTCTTTTAATTTCATGGCTGAAATCACCATCTCCAGTGACTTTGGGGCCCAAAAAAATAAAGTCTGACACTGTTTCCCCATCTAATGGCCATGAAGTGATGGGACTGGATGCCATGATCTTAGTTTTCTGAATGTTGAGCTTTAAGCCAAATTTTTCACTCTCCTCTTTTACATTTTTTAAGAGGCTCTTTAGTTCTTCTTTACTTTCTGCATATCTGAGGACGGTGTCATCTGCATATCTCAGGTTATTGACATTTGTCCCTGCAATCTTGATTCCAGCTTCTGCTTTATCCAGCCCAGCATTTCTTATGATGTACTCTGCATATAAGCAAGCAGGGTGACAGTATACAGCCTTGACATACTCCTTTTCCTATTTGGAACCGATCTGTTTTTCCATGCCCAGTTTTAACTTTCGATTCCTGACCTGCATACACGTTTCTCAAGAGGCAGGTCAGGTGGTCTGGTATTCCCATCTCTTTCAGAATTTTCCACAGTTTATTGTGATCCACAAAGTCAAAGGCTTTGGCATAGTCAATAAAGCAACAATAGATGTTTTTCTGGAACTCTCTTTTTTTTTTTTTTTGATGATCCAGTGGATGTTGGCAATTTGATCTCTGGTTCCTCTGCTTTTTCTAAAACCAGTTTGAACATCTGGAAGTTCATGGTTCATATATTGTTGAAGCCTGGCTTGGAGAATTTTGAGCATTACTTTAGTAGTGTGTGAAAGTGAAAAGTGAAGTCGCTTAGGCGTTTCCCACTTTTTCTGACCCCATGGACTGTAGCCTACCAGGCTCCTCAGTCCATGGAATTTTCCAGGCAAGAGCACTGGAGTAGGTTGCCATTTTCTTTTCCAGGGAATCTTCCCAACCCCGGGATAGAGCCCAGGTCTCCCACACTGCAAGAAGATGCTTTACTGTGAGATGAGTGCAAATGTGCAGTAGCTTCAGCATTCTTTGATATTGTCTTTCTTTGGGATTGAAATGAAAACTGACCTTTTCCAGTCCTGTGGCCACTGCTGAGTTTTCCAATTTTGCTGGTGTATTGAGTGCAGCACTTTTACAGTATCATCTTTGAGGATTTGAAATAGCTCAACTGGAATTCCATCACCTCCACTAGCTTTGTGCATAATGATGCTTTCTAAGGCCCACTTAAATCTACATTCCAGAATATCTGACTCTAAGTGAATGATCAAACCATCGTGATTATACGGATCATGAAGATATTTTTGTACAGTTTTTCTGTGTATTCTTGCCACCTCTTCTTAATATCTTCTGCTTCTGTTAGGTCCATACCATTTCTGTCCTTTATTGAGCTGATCTTGCATGAAAAGTCTCCTTGGTATCTCTAATTTTCTTGAAGAGATCTCTTCACACATCTATTTTTTGTCTGTCACCATTAAGACTTATTACAATATTATTGAGTATGTCAGCTTTTCTGTGTATTACACTGCAATGAATTATTTATTTTATACCTAGAATTTGTGCCTCTTAATCCCTTTTACCTGTTTCATTCATCCCCTCAACCCCCTCCTTTCTTGAGACCACCAGTTTGTTCTCTGTATCTTTGAATCTGATTCTGTTTTGTTTGTGTGCTTTTAGATTTCCCATATAAATAAAACCATATAGTATTTATCTATGCCTGGCTGATTTATTTTACCTAGCATAATATGTTCTAGGTCCATCCCTCTTCTCACAAATGACAAGATTTAATGGCTGAGTAAAATGGAAGCCAATTTGGAAAACTCAGCAGTGGCCACAGGACTGGAAAAGGTCAGTTTTCATTTCAATCCCAAAGAAAGACAATATCAAAGAATGCTGAAGCTACTGCACATTTGCACTCATCTCACAGTAAAGCATCTTCTTGCAGTGTGGGAGACCTGGGCTCTATCCCGGGGTTGGGAAGATTCCCTGGAAAAGAAAATGGCAACCTACTCCAGTGCTCTTGCCTGGAAAATTCCATGGACTGAGGAGCCTGGTAGGCTACAGTCCATGGGGTCAGAAAAAGTGGGAAACGCCTAAGCGACTTCACTTTTCACTTTCACACACTACTAAAGTAATGCTCAAAATTCTCCAAGCCAGGCTTCAGCAATACATGAACCATGAACTTACAGATGTTCAAGCTAGTTTTAGAAAAGACAGAGGAACCAGAGATCAAATTGCCAACATCTGCTGGATCATGGAAAAAACAAGAGAGTTCTAGAAAAACATCTATTTCTGCTTTATTGACTATGCCAAAGCCTTTGACTTTGTGGATCACAATAAACTGTGGAAAATTCTGAAAGAGATGGGAATACCAGACCACCTGACCTGCCTCTTGAGAAATGTGTATGCAGGTCAGGAATCAAAAGTTAGAACTGGGCATGGCAAAACAGACTGGTTCCAAATAGGAAAAGGAGTACATCAAGGTTGCATATTGTCACCCTGCTTATTTAACTTATATGCAGAGTACATCATGAGAAATGCTGGACTGGAAGAAATACAAACTGGAATCAAGATTGCTGGAGAAATATCAATAACCTGAGATATGCAGATGATACCACCCTCAGATATGCAGAAAATGAAGAGGAACTAAAAAGCCTCTTGATGAAAGTGAAAGAGGAGAGTGAAAAAGTTGGCTTAAAGCTCAACATTCAGAAAATTAAGATCATGGCATCCAGTCCCATCACTTTATGACCATTAGACAGGGAAACAGTGGAAACAGTGTCAGACCTCATTTTTTGGGGGGCTCCAAATCACTGGAGATGGTGATTTCAGCCATGAAATTAAAAGACACTGACTCCTTGGAAGGAAAGTTATGACCAACCCAGATAGCATATTCAAAAGCAGAGACATTACTTTGCTAACAAATGTCCGTCTATTCAAAGCTATGATTTTTCCAGTGATCATGATTGGATGTAAGAGTTAGATTGTGAAGTAAACTGAGCGCTGAAGGACTGATAATTTTGAACTGTGGTGTTGGAGAGGGCTCTTGAGAGTCCCTTAGACTGCAAGGAGATCCAACCAGTCCATCCTAAAGGAGATCAGTCCTGAGTGTTCATTGGAAGGACTGATGCTGAAGCTGAAATTCCAGTACTTTGGCTACCTCATCTGAAGATTTGACTTATTGGAAAAGACTCTGATTTTGGGAGGGATTGGGGGCAGGAGGAGAAGTGGATGACGGAAGATGAGATGGCTGGATGACATCACCAACTCGATGGACATGAGTTTAGGTAAACTCCAGGGGTTGGTGATGGACTAGGAGGCCTGGCGTGCTGCAATTCATGGGGTTGCAAAGAGTCGGACATTACTGAATGACTGAACTAATCTGAACTGAATATCTCTAATCTGTCTACATTTGTGGGCTTCCCAAGTGGATCAATGGTAAAGAATCCACCTGCCAGTGCAGGAGATGCAAGAGATGCAAATTCGATCCCTGGATCTGGAAGAGCCCCTGGAGGAAGAAATGAAAATCCATTCCAGTATTTTTACCTGGAAAATTCCATGAATAAAGGATCCTGGATGCTCTTTTTTCATTGCTGTTTATTCCTGCCTTCTTTGTTGTGGATTAATTTACCATAACTGTGTGAGTTTATTTCTGGTCACTGTGTTCTGTTCCACTGATCCATGTTTCTGTTTTCGTGTCAGTATCACACTGTCTTGATTACTATATGTTTATTTTTAATTTGAAATCAGGGAGACTGATACTTCCAGGTTTTTCCTCTTTCTGAAATGTATTGTATCTATTTGGGTTCTTTTGTGGTTTCATAATAATTTTAGAATTCTTTGTTACCAATCTGTGAAAAATACTATTGGTATCTTGATAAGAGCTTGCCTTGCAAGTGTAAATTGACTTAGTTGATATGGGCATTTTGACAGTATTATTTCAATCCATGAGCATGGCTTATCTTTCCATTTATTTGTGCTGTTTTGTGTCATCAGTGTCTTATAGTTTTTACCATATCATAAATCTTTTATCTTGTTAGTTAAATTCTCCTAGATATTTGATTCTTTTTTTGTGCAATTATAAACAGTAGTTTTATTTCTCATTCTGATAGTTTGTTATTAGTGCATAGAAATGCAACAGATTTCTGTGTATTAATATTGTTTTATCCTACAACATTACAGATTTCATTTTTTTTTTTTTGGTGGAGTTTTTAGTGTTTCCTACACATAATATCAAACCATGTGCAAAGAGTGACAGTTTTTATTTCTTTCTAAAGTTCCTTAGGTCAGTTGGTCAGCACCTTCCTCCCTCCTCCCCACTCTCTTCAGATTGTTTTATATATTTGGAATACACTTAGAATATTCGTTGTCAGAGTCTGCTTTCTATTTTTAGATCATGCAGCATCATAAATTTTTTTTTTAATTTGCATTCATTAAGATTTATTCTTTGTGCTGTAAATTTCTCGGAGTTTTGACGAATATATAGTATAATTTGTCTGCAATTTCATTATCACAGAAAATAGTTTCAATATCCTAAAGTCCCCTTTGATTCACATATGCACCTCCTCTTCTCTTCACCAAAGTCCCTGATAACAACTGATCTTTTTACTGTCTTTATACTTTTGTCTTTTCTAGATGTCATATAATTGGAAAATACACATTGTAGTCTTTTCAGACTGTGACTGTTTTTATTCTCTTAACAGTGCTTTACATATTCCAGTGCTCATATATGTTGTATACTTTTTTCCATTAGAGTATACTTAATGTGTTTATTTTTATGCTTTACAAAGTTGTATTGGTTTTTGTCAGAAGTATACATATGTCCCCTCCTTCAAACTCCCCACTCCACTCACCCCTCTAGATTGCCACAGAACAATCTACAGCAACACAGGTTGAGCTCCCTGTGTTATATGGAAACCTCCCTCTAGCCATTTTACTTCAGTTCAATTTAGTTGCTCAGTTGTGTCTGACTCTTTGCAACCTCATGGACTACAGCACTCCAGGCTTCCTTGTCCATCACCAAATCCCTGAGCATGCTCAAACTCATGTCCGTCAAGTGGGTGATTCCATTCAACCATCTCATACTCTGTTGTCCCCTTCTCCTCCCGCCTTCAATCATTCCCAGCATCAGGGTCTTTTCCAGTGTGTCAGTTCTTTGCATCAGGTGGTCAAAGCATTGAGTTTAAGCTTCAGCATCAGACCTTCGAATGAATATTCAGGACTGATTTCCTTTAGGATGGACTGGTTGGACCTCCTTGCAGTCCAAAGAACTCTCAAGAGTCTTCCTTAACACCATAGTTCAAAAACTTTCTTTATGGTCCAACTCTTACATCCATACATGACTACTGGAAAAACCAAAACTTTGACTAGATGGACCATTGTTGGCAAAGTAATGTCTCTGCTTTTTAATATGTTGTCTAGGTCATCATAGCTTTTCTTCCAAGGGGCAAGTGTCTTTTAATTTTGTGGCCACAGTCACCATCTGCAGTGATTTTACAGCCCAAGCAAATAAAGCCTCTCACTGTTTCCGTTGTTTCCCCATCTATTTGCCATGCAGTTCTGGAACCAGATGCCATAATCTTAGTTTTTTGAATGTTGAGTTTTAAGCCAGCATTTTCACTCTCCTCTTTCAATTTCATTGAGAGGGTCTTTAGTTCCTCTTTGCTTTCAGCCATAAGGATAGTGCCATCTGCATATCTGACATTACTGATATTTCTCCCGGAAATCTTGATTCCAGCTTGTGCTTCATCCATCTTGGCATTTCACATGATGTAGTCTGCATAGAAGTTAAAGAGCAGAGTGACAATACACAGCCTTGATGTACTCCTTTCTCAATTCGGAACTGGTTCATTCTTTCATGTCCAGTTCTAACTGTTGCATCTTGACCTGAATACAGATTTCTCATGAAGCAGTTATGGTGTTCCTGTCTCTTTAAGACTTTTCCAGGGTTTGTTGTGATCCACACAGTCAAAGGCTTTGGCATAGTCAATAAAGCAGAAATAGATGTTTTTCTGGAACTCTTGCTTTTTCTATGATCCAACGGATGTTGGAGATTTGATTTCTGGTTCCTCTGCCTTTTCCAGATCTAGCTTGAACATCTGGAAGTTCTGGATTAAAATATAGTTGAAGGTTGGCTTGGAGAATTTTGAGCATTACTTTGCAAGTGTGTGAGATGAGTGAAATTGTGTGGTAGTTTGAACATTTTTTGGCATTGATTTTCTTTGGGATTGGAATGAAAACTGACCTTTTCCAGTCCTGTGGTCACTGCTGAGTTTTCCTAATTTGCTGGCATGTTGAGTACAGCACTTTCACAGTATCATCTTTGAGGATTTGAAATAGCTCAACTGGAATCCCATCACCTCCAGTAGCTTTATTCATAGTGATGCTTCCTAAGGTCCACTTGACTTTGGACTCCAGGATATCTTGCTCTAGGTGAGNTGCTGGCATGTTGAGTACAGCACTTTCACAGTATCATCTTTGAGGATTTGAAATAGCTCAACTGGAATCCCATCACCTCCAGTAGCTTTATTCATAGTGATGCTTCCTAAGGTCCACTTGACTTTGGACTCCAGGATATCTTGCTCTAGGTGAGTGATCATACCATCTTGGTTATCTGGGTCATGAAGATCTTTATTGTATAGTTCTCTGTGTATTCTTGCCAATTATTCTTAACATATTCTGCTTCTGTTAGGTCCATACAATTTCTGTTCTTTACTGTGCCCATCTTTGCATGAAATATTCCCTTGCTATCTCTAATTTTCTCGAATCGATCTCTAGTCTTTCCCATTCTATTGTTTTCCTTTTTCTTTTCACTGATGACTTAGGAAGCCTTTCTTATCTCTCTTTATATTCTTTGGAACTCTGCATTCAAATGGGTATATCTTTCCTTTTCTGCTTTGCCTTTAGCTTCTCTTCTTTTCTTAGCTATTCGTAAGGCCTCCTCAGACAACTATTTTGCATTTGTTTTTCTTGGTGATGGTCTTGTGGTAATGTAAAATAGCTACCATATTCTTCTCAGTTCTTCCCATCTTCTCCTTCCCCCTTTGTGTCTACAAGTCTGTTCTCTATGTCTGTCTTTATTCCTGCTCTGCAAATAGGTTCATCTTTACCATTTTTTCTAGATTCCATATGTATGTCTTAATGTACAATATGTTTTTCTGTTTCTAAGGTACTTCCCTTTGTATAACAGGCTCTAGGTTCATCCAGTTCACTAGAACTGATTAAAATTTATTCATTCTTTCTTTCTTTTTAATTTTTATTTTTACTTTATTTTACTTTATAATACTGTATTGGTTTTGCCATACATTGACATGAATCTGCCACAGGTGTACATGAGTTCCCAATCCTCAAACCCCCTCCCACCTCCCACCCCATATCATGGAACTGGAGGAATCAACCTGCCTGACTTTAGGCTCTACTACAAAGCCACAGTCATCAAGACAGTATGGTACTGGCACAAAGACAGAAATATAGATCAATGGAACAAAATAGAAAACCCAGAGATAAATCCACACACCTATGGACATGTTATTTTCGACAAAGGAGGCAAGAATATACAATGGAGTAAAGACAATCTCTTTAACAAGTGATGCTGGGAAAACTGATCAACCACTTGTAAAAGAATGAAGCTAGATCACTTTCTAACACCACACACAAAAATAAACTCAAAATGGATTAAAGATCTAAATGTAAGACAAGAAATTATAAAACTCCTAAAGGAGAATATAGACAAAACACTTTCCGACATAAGTCACAGCAGAATCCTCTATGATCCCCCTCCCAGAATACTGGAAATAAAAGCAAAAATAAACAAATGAGATCTAATTTTAATTAAAAGCTTCTGCACAACAAAGCAAATTTATTCTTTTTTATGGGTAATAGTCCATTGTATACAGGTACCACAGATTCTTTATCCATTCATCTGTCAGTGGACATCTAGGTTGCTTCTGTCTCCTATCTATTGTAAATAGTGCTGCAGTGAACATTGGGGGTACATGTGCCATTTTGAATTATGGTTTTCTCAGAGTATATGCCCAGTAGGGGATTGCTGGGTCATATGATAGTTTTATTCCCAGTTTTTTAGGGAATCTCCATAATATTCTCCATGGTGGCTGTATCAATTTACATTCCCATCAACAGTGCAAGAGGGTTCCCTTTTCTCCACATTTTCTCCAGCATTTATTGTTTGTAGATTTTTTTGATTAATGCCATTCTTACCAGTGTGAGGTGAAACCTCATTGCAGTTTTGATTTACATTTCTCTAGTAATGAGTGATGTTCAGCATTTTCTAATGTGTTTATTGGCTGTCTGTAGGTCTTTGGAGAAGTGTTTGTTTAGGTCTTCTGCCCATTTTATGGTTGGGTTATTTGTTTTGTTTGATATTGAGCTGTATATGCTGCTTGTATATTTTGGAGATTAATCCTTTGTCAGTTGTTTTATTTGCAGTTATTTTCTCCCATGCCGAGGGTTGTCTCTTCATCTTTTTTGTAGTTTCCTTTGCTGTGCAAAAGCTTTCAACTTTAATTAGTTCCCATTTGTTTATTGTTGTTTGTAGTTCCATAATTCTAGGAAGTGTGTCATAGAGGATCTTTCTGTGATTTATGTCAAAAAATGTTCTGCCTGCATTTTTTTCTCTAAGAGTATTATAGTTTCTGGCTTTACATTTAGGTCTTTAATCCATTTGGAGTTTATTTTTGTGTATGGTGTTAGGGAGTATTCTAATTTTATTCTTTTATATGTAGCTGTCCAGTTTTTCCAGAGTCACTTATTGAAGAGACTCTTTTCTCCATTGTATGTTCTTACTCTTTTGTCAAAGATAAAGTGCCCATAGGTGCAGGAGTTTATCTCTGGGGTTTCTATTAATATCTTGTTCCATTATTCTATGGGGCTTCCTTAGTGGCTCAGACACAAAGAATCTGCCTTCAATGGAGGAAATTGAGTTTGATCCCTGGGTCGGAAAGACACCCTGGAGAAGGAAACGACAACACATTCCAGTATTCTTGCCTGGAGAATTCCATGGACAGAGGAGCCTGGTGGGTTACAGTTCATGGCGTCACAAAGAATCAGACATGACTGAGCTACTAATACCCTCCAAATTAGTCTATATTTCTGTTTAGAGTCCTTAATGTATTATTCATCATTATCTTAAGTTTTCTCCCCAGTAATTCCAAAATATATGTCATATATGAGACTGGTTTTGATAATTTTCTTGTCTCTTTATACTTTTTTCCCTTATCTTATAAAATGCTTGTAAACTTTTGTTGAAAGTCAAACATGATGTGTTTGGTAATAGCAACTTATGTAAAAGACTTTTGCTGTGAAGTTTTAAGTTTCTCTGGGTAAATATTTCATCTTGCTGTATCTATAGACACCTGAGGCTTCAAAATCCCTCTGACCTACTCTGCGCTTTCCTAAGGATTCCTTCTTAAAGAAGATCAGTGTCTTGCTGATCTTTTAGCTGCAGTTATAGTTTTTAAACTGGAGCCCTGTTGATTTGGTAATAAAGTGTAGGAGAGAGGAAGCATTCTGTAATCTTATGATTAAATTGTTTGTTTGTTGTTTTGGTCACACCATGTGGCTTGTGGGATCTTAGTTCCCTGACAAGGAAATGAACTTCGGTCATGGCAGTGAAAGCAGTAAGTCCTAACCAGCCGACTGCCAGAGAATTCCCTAAACTGTGGTATTTTAATGGGCCTGTGCTGTGACATTCAAACCTTTCCACCCTGCCCTCCCATACATGCTGTAGGTTGGACAGTAAGGTTAGAGAGAGTGGGTTAGTGTCAATTCTCTTTTACTAACTCATATGAGGTTATGAAAAAGTATTTTTTTCCTTACCAAGTAAAACTTTTTTTATGGAGAATGATGTGGGTAATTTCAGAGTAGGTACTTTTCCAGTCACCCTGCAAGAAACATGAGGCATTTTTTTCAGGAGTTCACCTTGAAAACATGGTGGAGTTCCTGGAGGTAAACCTGTGAAAATGTGGGGATTCTTAAGACTGAGGACTGTAGAGTTTCTTACTCATACCCAAACAGACTACACTCCACCTCTAGTGGTTCATTGAGTTCCTGTACAAGTATTCCTGATAGTCTGTGGCTTCAGTATCTTCTGCTCCTAGGAAGTATATGCTGGTTGTGATCATTTGATTCATCTGTCTCCCCAGTCTTGGGAGTTGCAGTGTGCCCTTGACAGTTTCAGAAGGACAAGTTTCAAACTCTATACATTTCAGAGCTGAAACTGAACATCCAACAAATTGTTTTTATCATTTCTGTCTAGAAGAGACACATCACTTATGTCTATATGCAAGTGACAAGGACTGTTGACATGGCCCCAGCTAACTGCAAGCAGTCTGGGGAATGTGGTTCTTGGCTGAAAAAGTGTTCTAGTCATTATTTGTGAGGAAAAGCACAAGCCTTAGTGGACAGTCTCTCACCCATGAAGCCTTTGAAGGAAATGTCAAAAATCAACATTTATAAAGTACTTCCTGAGCTTCAACCACTATACTAGATATTCTTTATGTGTGATCTTATTTACAATAAACTGTTCAATTGATATTTTACCTTAAAATTGATAAAACTCCAAAGACTATATACTATGGAAAGTGGTCGATCTAAGTTAGAGATTTTATTGGAATTTTAGTCTAATTATGATAACATTTATAAAATTATTTGAAAATTAATAATTTATACTGGAAAATCTAATACAATTTTTTAGTTTTCTTCACTAATGAAGTTGATTTTCATATATTTGCAACTGTCTCTAAATAAATATATAATATCCTCACTCCTCCTTTTCCTAAGGAAGATTGCAGTGTTTAGACCATAGCTGATTTTATAAAGGCTTTGGGCCTTAAGTCACTCTCCTCACCCATCCAGAGTTCCTTTTCCTTTACATTCATCTCTGCTATGGTGAATAATATATTTTAGCTGTAGTGCCTCTTTGTTTTTCATAAAAAGAAAATATATTCATACAGTAACTGACTTCCTTACTGAATTCAATTTTAATATTTTCTTAGTTGAATCTCCTGGGTATAACAAGTAGCCAAACATATCACCTGAAAATAATAACTGTAACATTTTCAATATTTATACACATTTTATCTCCTAGCACTTGGCAGGACATTATAAAGCAATACCAATATTAACAAGTATGCTTTTCTTTTTACACATCAATCTTTGCTGGGACCACTGCAATGACCTCATAACTAGGTCCCTGACTCCATTGTTATTCTGTATAATCAACTTCTCATGTAGGTGGTAGTGGCTTATTTAAAGTCTATGTCATGCATTAGCTGGTCAGATCAATAATAGCTGGAACTATGAAAATTAATCCAACAATAAGAACTGCCACCATAATGATTTCCATAGCATGTAATATAGAGTATAGCTGCACAATTTTTGTTAAAATATTCCTTTTGTTTGTTTTAAGATTTTCTCTGCCCTTTGACACATCTTGCATTGCTAAAGGAATTGAGAAAATAGGAAAAGTAGAGTTCTATTAACAGCTCTATTCTGTGGAGGGAAAAATTGCAAGAGTCTGGAAATATTATGAAATTGGGTTTCCCAACACATGGCAATCTAACTAAGAGAGAGTTATAGGAATAGCTATCCCAGTTTTATTCTTCTCTTTCTTGTCATCTGCCAACAGTTCTACTGGGAAAACTCACCTGGAAGTCAGAGGGTAAGGGAGCTCTTAGATGAAGTTCAGACAGGTTAGTTTTACTTAATAATCAGTAGAAAATAGTTAAATAACATTAAATAGAATTTAATGTTATTTATCCTTGTTTCTATGTCTGGACACAAAGTCCCAATTGATAATAATAACTTTTTTTTCCGTTTTTCTTTAAATTCTGCTGGCACCTTAGCAGAGGAGAGTACCTGAAGGGGTAACTTAATGCTTCATTTCTGCAAGATCTGAAACGCTAGTGTCCTGTGTTTGTTGGATAGTGTACTTTAAACCAGGACTGTTAAACCAGTGACTGTTAATAGGTGTCTATTAAATAATCTGGTTTTCAGATTTGGTCCCCTTTCTATCATTATTAACATTAATATATAAAAGCAACAAGATCCTACTTTAAAATCAGTATCTATCAGTGTGGTAACCAACTTTCTCTTTGTTAGTTGAAACTGGAAAACAGCATTAACTTCCAATTTAACATAAAAGCAAAGCAGTATGTATGAGTTAATCAATGTAATCCTCCTTTTCTAACTAAGACCTTCACACCATCTGGACAAAATGGTGGGGATAGAAGCAAGCATTTAGTCAATTGGTGATTTGAAGTTGTAATGAGAATAAGACCATTCTCAAATTCACTGTGATTCATTCTTATGGTGGGATATGGCGATATATATTGTTTTTTGGTTTGAGGTATATGATGAAAACTCTCCAGGTGTCCTTCAACTGAGACTATAATAAGAACTTCAGTAGAATATTCTGCTCTTCTGTCAAGCCAGCTGATTTGTGGTGAAGGTACACTAGAAAAACCCTTAAGCTTGAATTCACTGTCCCATGGCTTTTTCCATTAAAGAAGACCTTTTGTCGGCATTCTATGATTCCAAAAATGATGATGACAGAAACACTGCAGACAATTAAGGCCAATCTGCATCCAAATAATATGTCTGTATTTTGGAGGATAAATAGCTGCTCTGTCTATAATGGAGAGGATCCAACAAATACATCTGCTATCTGGAACCTCTAGGAATATTGCGACATGAGTGATTAAGTGTTGGCCAATGTTTTAGGGAAATCGGACACTCAGCAGAATCTTTGTTAACCCATGCATACTTCCATTTCTTTCATGATAGTAGGTTCATTTGTAGACCCTTGGTCAAGGCTGAGGTGATGAGATAAAAAGGCTAGATGGCATCTACAAAACTTGGAAACAGGTTTATTTTATTTTTAATGTACTTTAGAAATTAGTAAATCTTGTAAAGGATCAGATAGTAAATATTTTAGATGTTGTGCTCCACATGGTCTGTATTATAACCACTCATTTCTGTAACTCTACAAAAAAACAGCCACATAGAGTACATAAATGAACAAATGTGGTGGTGTCCAGTAAATTTAATTTATCCAAATAGATGGCATGGCGGATTCAGTCCACAGGCCAGAGTTTACCTTGATCTATTTGGTTATTGAACACTTCATGAATTTGTAAGCCAGTTAACTGATAATGGCAAAACACCAAGAGGCCAGTTTCATCATATATATTATGAGTCTGGTCCAGGGGTGGACTGGAGCTGTCTTTGCACAGGCTTCCATGAGCCAATTATATACACTTTTTGCTATCTCTAAATGTTGACCAAGATGGAGTATTATACCATGGAAATCAGAAAATCCAGTAGTCAGGACTTCTGATCACTACCAGCTGGGACTCTGGTTGTTGAACATGACAGCCCAGCAATGGTATCAGCCATAGTTCATGCAGTTCAATTGTCTTGAAGTCTGGTTTACTGTTTGCCAGTTGTATTTTATAATGTGCAGCTTCTCTACCTGTCTAGTCATGATTGGAGAGGTCAGATTATATCCAATGTATGATGTTCTGTTGTATATCTGCCTCTCCAGTTTTAGAAATTGTCTGATTATTTATGTCAAATAAGATCTCATTAGGCCACCCATCCATTTCTTTCATGCAGACCCCCTTGTCAAACAGCCATGATCAGATCCCTGCTAGTCAAAAGACTATAAAAACTGTTTTGGTTCTATCACCTGTTATGATAATTAAGTTCCCATGTCTTTGCTGGATAATCATAAAAACTGGCTTATATTCCTATTCCAATATTTCCAGTGTAATCTTAGAAAATGTAACATTTTCGTGACTTCATCCACATTTATCTCTGCCTATTTAGCTTGGTGACTACTTCTTCAAAGAATTCTCTGACACAAGGTAAAGAGGGTAACCACCAGGCCTTAGAGGTGTTGTTGTGTTAGTCACTTAGTCATGTCCGACTTTGACTCCATGGACTGTAGCCTACCAGGCTCCCTTTGTTGATGGAATTCTGCAGGCAAGAATAAGGGAGTGGAATAGCCATTTCCTTCCCCAGGGGATCTTCCTGACCCAGGGATTGATCCAGATCTCCTGCATTACAGGCAGATTCTTTATTGTCTGAGCCACTAGGGAAGCCTAGAGTTTTTTTAGGAAGTAACTAAGCAGAACCAACATTGTTGACTCATCTCAACATTTTCCACTATCTAAACATTATAACTTATTTCTCTATTAAAAAAGGCCAAGTCATTTCAGCTTTCAGCCTCCCTTACTTCAGCCATGAATTTAGACATGAAATTGGCCAACTCACAACTTGTAAATGGCCCTCCTAGGGAAATGATTCAGTACAGCCTCTGGAGGTATGTTTTTCTGTGCTATTCTCTTCTCAGTTTCACTGAGTCAGAATTGTGGCTGGAAAAAGCATTTTTAATGGATAACTGAGAATTGCTTAAGAAAGGAACTATTTCAGACGCGTGGGGAGGACTCTGAAAATGGCAAGTAATGGCATAGTTCTCAAGGACATCAGTAGGAAAGATCTTTACTACTGTAGACCTGATGAGAAAGAGGGAGAGGCAGTTTCTTTTAGGATGGTTTCCCCATCAAGCTGTGTCATATTTAGTAGAGGATAACAGTAAACATTAGTGAAGAGAGGATGACAGGGAGGGGACCAGAGGAATAAATATCCCAGCTTAATTAAACCCATTAATAGCCATGGTTCTAGGGAGACCACTGAGGCTATCAATTATAGTCAAAACTGTAGGCCACAGAGCTGATTCAAGAATAGACAAGAGTGAATTTATAGAAACCTAGATTCCAGATCACAAGAAAATATCTATCAAAGGTATCACATAATAGATATAAAAGTTATTCTAAGAAAACTATAAATTCAAAAGAAGAATTAAGGAAAGAAATAGCCTCAGACAAGCAAAGAAAATTTTTCAAAGGTGAATGATTTGGACAGTAACAACATTAGCAATAGCCACAATGATTATAACAGTTTCCACTTATTAAATATTTAATGTTTTCCAGGCACTAGGGAAATTGCATTATTTCTTAAAATGTTTGTATGTAGCATTAAATATTTTTTTCTTAATGGTGAGGAATATATATCTCAGAGAGCTATGCAACATTCCTAAGGTCACACAGAAAGTAAGTTAAAAGCTATTGTGTTTTCAAGTTAGACTTTTAAATATTGGATTCTTCACAGTTGAGTCAAATGCTATGTGTAGTTAAGGAAGAAAATATGTATAGTGTTGAATTTGACAAAGTTGCTCATTAGTGATCATGTATTCCTGATGTTAAGCTTATGAACACCATCAGAAGTAAAAGCAGCACAGATAGATCACACATCCTGAGAAATTTTTCAACAAAGAGAAATAGGTATATTATATATATACATTATATAATTATACATATATACATATAGAAATACACAATGATATTTTAAACAAGACACATATACATATTTGAAAAGAAATAAGCTGAAACATTTTGCAAAGAAAAATTTGAAAATATTTTTGAATGGGTGATAGATGGACAGTGGAATCTCAAATTTTGTAGACAGGGTTAGTTTTGGTATGCTGCTGCTGCTGCTAAGTCGCTTCAGTTGTGTCCGACTCTGTGTGACCCCATAGACGGCAGCCCACCAGGCTCCCTCGTCCCTGGGATTCTCCAGGCAAGAACAAGGGAGTGGGTTGTCATTTCCTATACTTTCTGGAATTCTCTTGTTAAGACAGAATGAGCATTATAATGGACTTATCTATTATTTGGCTTTCATTGTTTCCGCTGCTGCTAAGTCGCTTCAATCGTGTCTGACTCTGTGTGACCCCATAGACAGCAGCCCACCAGGCTCCTCTGTCTCTGGGATTCTCCAGGCAAGAATACTGGAGTGGGTTGCCATTTCCTTCTCCAGTGCATGAAAGTGAAAAGCGAAAGTGAAGTCGCTCAGTCGTGCCCGACTCTTAGCGATCCCATGGATCCTACCAGGGTAGGCATCTATTTTTACATAAAATTTTTGTAAGCATGTCAAATTCCTACACACAGATTTACACTATATTAGAGATAAGGACATTAAGAAATTATGCTTTTGTCTATCTCTTTTTATCTTTAATCAGACATCTAGAAAATATTTTGTATTATAATGATAGTTATATTTTGACATTGACTTTTTCTGCCTATGCTATTAATTTGTAAATTGTTTTCAACTTTTACCTATTTGAAGCAAAAAAAAAAAAAAAAAATCAAATTTGGTGGTCTTGAATGTCTTTCCAAAGAGTCTGTTTAGTGTTCAAAAAGTAGAAGAAAGTAAAGTAGCTTCCATGACTTTGAAACAGTAAGTAAATCTCAACTTCTTTTTCTTGCTTATGAATGAATATATTAGTTTCCTCGTTTAATCTCATTGATGAGTTCACTTCAGCCTCCTGTGAGCATACTCACTCCTGTGAGTAAGAGTGCAGTCAACTAAAAATGGTAGCTCTGAAACCACATGCTGTTCTCATGTATATTGAACCCTGACAGTGATTCTTTATTTTCTACATCAAACTATCTATAATAATGAAGAAAATAATAATCACTCACTGTCAGCAAATGCTTTTTATAAGTCAGGTACTGTTATAAATAACATGCAAATTATTTCATCCTCACATCACCTCTCTGCGAAAAGTTCAAGTCAGATTACATCCATTTTACAGAAACAGTACAAGATCGTTAAATAACATGCTCAAAATAGCTCAAAAGTGTTGGAGCTGCCTGGCTGTCAGTGTTCAGAGCGTACATGATAACCATCTCTAGATATGCCACTCTAGTTGACAAAACTAAGATCCTTAACATAATCCTCATGTTTTAGTCCCTGTGTTAATCCATATGTTTGTACTGAATGGATTGAAGAAAATACATATATAAGCCTTTGCTTTGTCTCATTTTGGAAGAACTTAGTTGTAATGTCTGTGGCATTCCTAAACTGAGTTGCAGTGAATGTCATGATCCTTGACAAGGAGTTCAACATACTTTATAATAAAATTTGAATTAAAAAGACATTGAAAATAATTTAGTTGATATTTTAACTTCAGGAAAATGAGATAACTGTTTTTCTTCTTAGCTGCCCTCTCCTGCCCTCCTAACTTGCCCTTGTTATATTCACAAATGCACATCTGAAGGAGAAAAACATACTTACAGAAAATTAAGGGCAGAATATCTAAAGCTAAATATAACTGCCTTTTAATTTACTAAAATCAACTGAATTTTACCTGGCATTTTGACCTAGTTGTCAGGCATTATTCCTATTATAAGAAAAACATGATTTTCTGAAGATGAGTTGCCCACATTTAAAGATGCCAAAAGGTGATCTTAATTTAATAAAAATTTATTATTATTTATTAAAGATTAAAACATCACATAGAAGAAAATAATACATTATTAAATATTTATCAGTTTCCCTGGTAACTCAGTGTTAATGCAAAACAAAACAAAACTAGCTTCCAATACAGGAGATGCAATTTTGACCCGTGGGCTGGGAAGATCCCCTGGAGAAGGAGATGGCCATCCACTTTAGTATTCTTGCCTGAGAAATCCCATAGACAGAGGAGCCTGGCAGTGTGCAAATCGCCGGTCTAGGTTCGATGCAGGATGCAGGATGCTTGGGACTGATGAGCGGGGATGATCCAGAGGGATGGTATGGTGTGGGAGGGGGGAGGGGGGGTGAGATTGGGAGATCATATACACTCGTGGCTGATTCATGTCAATGTATACGAAAATGAATACAGTATTGTAAAGCAAAACAAACCAAAAAATAAAAATTTAAAATAAAAAAAATGTATTTTAATCTAAGTCAATATGGTTTATGGTTTCACAGTTTTTTCATAATTATAATTTTTCAGTTTTTCTATAATTCAGAATGTTGGGTTGATTCACTCTTCCTCATTTCTTTTTTCAACATAGCAAAGATTTGAGAGTATGGAAAACTTGCAGATCAAACAGGTGGGATTTTATTAAGCAGGCAACAAGCAGTATTATTTGGACAAACTAGTTATAACTTTGTTATAGCTCAACAGCTCAAGCAGAAAGCAGGCAGCTGACAGTGCACTCCCGAGAGACAAGGGCAGACCAATCGGGAGAAGCCGCATCCCTCTTGACTTCCCTTTCCATACTTTATGTCTCCTCTGCCTGTAAGTTTATTCCTTATGCCCTATGCAAATAGAGGATTCTACCAGCGCTTGCATGATTGGCTACATCCAGGATTGGTTACTTTTATTTTTACCCTCCACATGATTCTGCCATCATGGACTCCTTTTTCTGTTCTAACGACCTGACAAATAGATGGTAAAGAAAACAAATTTTCAATTCAGTGTTAATTTATTGTGTTCAGATGAGCAGTAATACATTAGTAATGTGTAGCAGTTTCCCCAAAATGAGTAAGACAATGAGATTTCACACGTTATTTTAAGTGGTTGAAAATAAGTAACATTTTGGGGGAAAAAAATCAAGTATTATTAAAAAAATATAAAAAAAGAATCAAAAGAGAAACCAGTTGCCCTGTAAATGTGATTCAAAATGCCCTGGAGATAAGAAAATCATTGTTTGTAATTGATCACATCAACATCTATCTTCTTTAGTGCAATTTTTTTTTTCTATTGTCAAATAGTTTTCACTCTTCTAGAAGTTAGTTGGTTTGGTAAGAAGTTACTAAAGCAAAATCTGTTAGAATCCAGAATGTTATATATTAATTACATGCAGGTTTTCCAATTTTTCTCTAAGCCTGAGCAAAATTTTTTCATATTTAAAAATAAAGATAATTAAGGACATCTGTAATGACTTCTAGTGTCTCTTGAATATTCATAGTTGGGTCATTATCTTTCCAAGGGTAGTAGAAGCTGAATGATTCTTGAACTGCCTAGTGGGCATATTACTTTAGGCATCAACAACTAGGAAAAAACTCTAAATTGGGTTTATGCCTAATAGTGAAAATAGTACATGAAGCAATCTCTTCTTAATGTAACTTTTGCTATGAATTTCCCGCTTTTAGTTAAGTCTTTGAGATCCTAAAATTCTCATTGAGATCAACATCATTATCAGTCTTTCAAATGTTTCCCTTTTTACACTGTGAGATGCAGTAAAGGGTTAAATATACAAAAATTACTTATGCATGAAAACGTGAAGATGAACTTTTTGAACAGTTCTTCATCAGACTACAGAGACTAATATACTGTATAGCCATACTTTACAGGAGGATGATATTTTGGGTTGCAATGGTGTGTTGAGGAAATCAGTTACTTTCTAAAAATATATTTGTTTCATAATGATGTATTTAGTATTATAGATTTAAATGAAACATTTTTTAAAGAACACATTCCACGCTATTTGAAATCATTTCATAATATTTAATGAGAAAGCCAAGAAAACCTACAAGGCATTGTTAGTATTGTACTTTGGTTTAACAATTCTGAAAAAATATTTGAAGCTAATATAAAAGTTTTAATTTACCTTTGAATTTGATCATTATTTATAAACTAAGTATGTTTATGACTATTTCCATTTGACTCTCTTTCCTTCACCACCCTAGACATGTGAAATATTTTGAATACATATTGCCAAATTTATATGTATTCATTCCATAATGTGTAAATATGTCTCCACATAGGTAAAAGTTATTCACTTTCTGGCCAGTTGGATCCAGAAAATGACACAAATATTAATCAATGACCATTTAAACCAATGTATACTATTACTTTGTGACATTAAAAGTCATATTGTATTAGGATTACCAAAGATTGATTTGAATTTTATGTTATTTTTGCTTTGCATAAAGCAATAATATTCAATATTAGTAATATTTAATAATACTAAATATTTAGTAATACTAGAATTATAATCAAATAACAAATATTTTATTAATATTTTAATAAATCATAATTATTCATAAGATTAATGAAAGCAAAGGCAGAGCAGAATATGACACTTAGATAAGCTGTGAAATAAAACATTTCAAAAAATTGTGCAGGATCTCCCTATTGTTGTCAATTAATATATGTTTTGATATGATAAAAAAATCTATTTAAGATTTATGATTCATAGTAGCCTTTAATTGCCATTAATAGTAGCTGCCATTTATTTAATGCTTATTATTTTCAAGATGTTAAAGGTTAGATATCCATATTTCACAAGCTTTACAAAGATTCTTCAAGACATAAATTATATATTCTTTTTTATGTGAGCATATAAGTAATGTGCCCAAGGTCACAGAGCTACTTGGTTGATTAGCCAATACTTTGAGTCTAAATTTTAAGGTATTTCCATTATACTCTACTCTCATTGCATTGAACTTTGAAATATACATAGAAACTCTATGCCTTTATGCAATATTTATCAGAATAAAAATTGTGCTCTATATTTTAATATATGATGTTAGCCCAAACTGAACAATGAAATCTATGGAAGCAAGAATAGTGTCTGCTTCACCTTTACATTTCCTTTAAATTTTTGCAAAGCAACATAGAAATACTCAGAACATATCATGTGAGGGCCAGATTGCTCCGGTTCAAATACTACCTTCTGACTGAAATTTACTTACTGAAAGTTTCAGCAATCATCTCAGTTTCCTATTTATTAAATGAAGACAATAGAAGTAATCTCATTACATTATTATGTAAATGAAATATTAATGATAAATACATCCAAGGCATTCAGTTCTTTTTTTTTTTTTTCTTTAAGTCCAGTTCAGTTCAGTTCAGTCACTCAGTACTGTCTGACTCTTTGTGACCTCATGAATTGCAGCATGCCAGGCCTTCCTGCCCATCACTATCTCCCAGAGTTCACCCAAACTCATGTCCATCTAGTTGGTGATACCATTCAGCCATCTCTGTCGTCCCCTTCTCCTCCTGTCCCCAATCCCTCCCAGCATCAGAGTCTTTTCCAATGAGTCAACTCTTTGCATGAGGTGGCCAAAGTACTGGAGCTTCAGCTTTAGCATCATTCCTTCCAAAGAAATCCCAGGGCTGATCTCCTTTAGAATTGACTGGTTGGATCTCCTTGCAGTCCAAGGACTCTCAAGAGTCTTCTCCAACACCATAATTCAAAGGCATCAATTATTTGGCACTCAGCTTTCTTCACAGTCCAACTCTCACATCCATACATGACCACTGGAAAAACCATAGCCTTGACTAGACAGACCTTTGTTGGCAAAGTAATGTCTCTGCTTTTTAATATGCTATCTAGGTTGATCATAACTTTCCTTCCAAGGAGTAATCGTCTTTTAATTTCATGGCTGCAATCACAATCTGCAGTGATTTTGGAGCCCAAATAAGTAAAGTCTGACACTGTTTCCACTGTTTCCCCATCTATTTGCCATGTAGTGATGGGATCAGATGCCATGATCTTTGTTTTCTGAATGTTGAGCTTTAAGTTTATTATTTTGCTTGAGGTAAATGAATATTACTGATAAAGAATGCAAAGTTTATTGTTATATTTTGTGTGTATATATACATATATACACACACACAGGTATACACACACACACAGGTGGTCCTAGCAGTAATGAAATTGCCTGAAAATGCAGGACATGTAAGAGATGTGGATTCAATCTCTGGTTCAGGAAGATCCCCTGGAGAAGGGAATGGCAACCCACTCCAGTATTCGAGCCCCGAGAATTTCATGGGCAGAGGAGCCTGGTCGGCTACAGTCCATAGGGTCACAAAGAGTTGGACATGACTGGAGCAACTGTACGTGTGTATGTGTGTGTGTGTGTGTGTGTGTGTGTGTGTGTGTGTGTATGTTCAATTATCTCTATATGGTCCAGTGTAAACTGTTGTTGTGATACACACAGTCAAAGGCTTTTGCATAATCAATAAAGCAGAAATAGATGCTTTTCTGGAACTCTCTTGGTTTTTAGATGATCCAGTGGATCTTGGCAATTTGATCTCTGGTCCCTCTGCCTTTTTTGAAACCAACTTGAACATCTGGAAGTTCAGAGTTCATGTATTGCTGAAGCCTGGCTTGGAGAATTTTGAGCATTACTTTACTAGCATGTGAGATGAGTGCAATTGCGTGGTAGTTTGAGCATTCTTTGGCATTGCCTTTCTTTGGAATGGAAATGAAAACTGACCTTTTCCAGTCCTGTGGCCACTGCTGAGTTTTCCAAATTTGCTGGCATATTGAGTGCAGTACTTTCACAGCATCATCTTTCAGGATTTGGAATAGCTCAATTGGAACTCCATCACCTCCTCTAGCTTTGTTCATAGTGATGCTTCCTAAGGCCCACTTGACTTCACATTCCAGGATGTCTGGCTCTAGGTGAGTGGTCATACCATCGTGATTATCTTGGTCATGAAGATCTGTTTTGTACAGTTCTTCTGTGTATTCTTGCCACTTCTTCTTAATATCTTTTGCTTCTCTTAGGTCCATACCATTTCTATCCTTTATCAAGCCTGTCTTTGCATGAAATATTCCCTTGGTATCTCTAATTTTCTTGAAGAGATCTCTAGTCTTTCCCATTCTATTGTTTTCCTCTATTTCTTTGCAGTGATTGCTGAGGAAGCCTTTCTTGTCTCTCCTTGCTTTTCTTTGGAACTCTGCATTCAAATGGGTGTATCTTTCCTTTTCTCCTTTGCTTTTCACTTCTCTTCATTATAAGGCCTCTTCAGACAGCCATTTTGTCTTTTACATTTCTTTTCCTTGTGGATGGTCTTGATCCTTATCTTCTGTACAATGTCATGAACCTCCATCCATAGTTCATCAGTTCTGTCTATCAGATCTAGTCCTTTAAATCTATTTCTCACTTCCACAGTATAATCATAAGGGATTTGATATAGATCATACCTGAATTGTTTAGTGGTTTTCCCTACTTTCTTCAATCTAAGTATGAATTTGGCAATAAGAGGTTCATGATCTGAGCCACAGTCAGCTCCCAGTCTTGTTTTTGCTGACTGTATAGAGCTTCTCCATATTTGACTGCAAAGAATATAATCAATCTGATTTCAGTGTTGACCATGTGGTGACGTCCATATGTAGAGTGTTCTCTTGTGTTGTTGGAAGAGGATGTTTGCTGTGACCAGTTCATTCTCTTGGCAAAACTCTATTAGCCTTTGCCCTGCTTTCTTTCTGTACTCTAAGGCCAAATATGCTTGTTACTCCAGGTGTTTCTTGACTTCCTACTTCTGCATTCTAGTCCTGTATAATGAAAAGGACATCTTTTTGGGGAGTTAGTTCTAAAAGGTCTTGTAGGTCTTCATAGAACTGTTCAAGTTCAGCATCTTCAGCATTACTGGTCATGGAATAGCCTTGGATTACTGTGATATTGAATAATTTGCTTTCAAAACAAACAGAGATCATTTTGTCATTTTTTAGATTGCATCTAACTACTACATTTTGGACTCTTTTATTGACTATGATGGCTACTCTATTTCCTTAAGGGATTCCTCCCCACAGTGGTAGACATAATGATCATCTGAATTACATTCACCCATTTCATTTGAGTTCCCTGAATCCTAGAATGTCAACGTTCACTCTTGTCATCTCGTGTTTGACCACTTCCAATTTGCCTTGATTCATGGACCTAACACTCCAGGTTTCTTTGCTGTGGAAAATTCTGAAAGAGATGGGAATGCCAGACCACCTGACATGCCTCTTGAGAAACGTGTGTGAAGGTCAGGAAGCAACAGTTAGTACTGGACATGGAAGAACAGACTGGTTCCAAATAGGCAGGAGTACATCAAGACTGTATACTGTCACCCTGCTTATTTAACTTATATGCAAAGTACATCATGAGAAACACTGGGCTGGAAGAAGCACAAGCTGTAATCAACATTGCTGGGAGAAATATCAATAAGCTCAGATATGCAGATGACACCACCTTTATGGCAGAAAGGGAATTAGAACTAAAGAGCTTCTTGATGAAAGTGAAAGAGGAAAGTAAAGAAGTTGTCTTAAAGCTCAACATTCAGAAAAGTAAGATCATGGCATCTGGTCCCATCACTTCATAGCAAATAGATGGTGAAACAGTGGAAACAGTGTCAGACTTTATTTTCTGTGGCTCCCAAATCACTGAAGATGGTGATTGCAGACATGAAATTAAAAAAAAAACGCTTACTCCTTGGAAGGAAAATGACCAACCTAGACAGCATATTAAAAAGCAGAGACATTACTTTGTCAGCAAAGGTCCATCTAATCAAGGCTATGGGTTTTCCAGTAGTCATGTATTTATATGAGAGATGGAATACAAAGAAAGCTGAACACTGAAGAATTGATGCTTTTGAACTGTGATGTTGGAGAAGACTCTTGAGAGTCCCTTGGATTGCAAGGAGATCCAACCAGACCATTCTAAAGGATATCGGTATTGGGTATTCATTGGAAGGACTGATGCTGAAGCTGAAACTCCAATACTTTGGGCACCTGATGGGAAGAGCTGACTTATTTGAAAAGACCCTGATGCTGGGAAAGATTGAGGGCAGGTGGAGAAGTGGATGACAGAGGATGAGATGGTTTGATGGCATCACTGACTCAATGGAAAAGAGTTTTGCGTAAACTGATGGAGTTGGTGATGGACAGGGAGGCCTGGCATGCCGTGGTTCATGTGGTCACAAAAAGACCAACATGACTGAGTGACTGAACTGGAACTGATGTTAAGAATCAATTGGTCTGGTGTAAACTGATGTTAAGAGAACATTGCAAGAAACTGAAACAGGGGCTCTGTATCAACCTAGAGGGGTGAGATGGGGAGGGAGATGGGAGGGAGGTTAAAAAAGGAAGGGATATATGTTTACCTGTGGCTGATTCATGTTGAGTTTTGACAGAAAAAAAATCTGTAAAGCAATTATCCTTCAATTGAAATATAAATAAAATTTTAAAAAGAGAGAACATTGATTTTTAAAGGCAAATGATTATACAATTTTCTTTCAAGTGTGTCTGAACAGATGGAAACAAGAAGTTGGTTATCATTCTCCCTGCTAGAGACTAGGGCTATTAAATATGGCATGAACATCTAAGCAGCACCGGTTCTCTTTCTGGGTGCTAGATTTTGAAACCCAGAAACATGAGGCTACCACCATCAAAGCTCCACTGTAATTATCATACTTTTTAAAACAATATGAGTTTACCCAGCCCCCGACCATCTGACCTGCCTCTTGAGAAATCTGTATGCAGGTCAGGAAACAACAGTTAGAACTGGACATGGAACAATACACTGGTTCCAAATAGGAAAAGGAGTATGTCAAGGCTGTACATTATCACCCTGCTTATTTAACTTATATGCAGAATACATCATGAGAAACGCTGGGCTGGAAGAAATACAAGCTGGAATCAAGATTGCCGGGAGAAATATCAATAACCTCAGATATGCAGATGACACCACCCTTACGGCAGAAAGTGAAGAGGAACTAAAGACCCTCTTGATGAAAGTAAAAGAGGAGAGTGAAAACGTTGGCATAAAGCTCAACATTTAGAAAACGAAGATCATGGCATCTGGTCCCATAACTTCATAGGAAATAGATGGGGGAACAGTGCAAACCGTGTCAGAGTTCATTTTTCTGGCTCCAAAATCACTGCAAATGGTGACTGCCTCCATGAAATTAAAAGACGCCTACTCCTTGGAAGAAAAGTTACGACCAACCTAGATAGCATATTCAAAAACAGAGACATTACTTTGCTGACTAAGGTCTGTCTAGTCAAGGCTATGGTTTTTCCTGTGGTCATGTATGGATGTGAGAGTTGGACTGTGAAGAAGGCTGAGTGCTGAAGAATTGATGCTTTTGAGCTCTGGTGTTGGAGAAGACTCTTGAGAGTCCCTTGGACTGCAAGGAGATCCAACCAGTCAATTCTAAAGGAGATCAGCCCTGGGATTTCTTTGAAAGGAGTGATGCAAAAGCTGAAACGCCAGTACTTTGGCCACCTCATGTGAAGTGTTGACTCATTGGAAAAGACTGTGAGGCTGGGAGGGATTGGGGGCAGGAGGAGAAGGGGGCGACAGAGGATGAGATGGCTGGATGGCATCACTGACTCGATGGATGTAAGTTTGAGTGTGCTCTGGGAGTTGGTGATGGACAGGGAGGCCTGGCATCCTGTGATTCATGGTGCCGCAAAGAGTCTGACATGACTGAGCGAGTGAACTGAACTGATACCCTGTATCTCCTGTTCTCTGACCAGACCAAAAGTTTCCCTCATCAAACACCTCTTCTCAACTCTCATTTCCATAACGAGTTGTACTTTCTCTAATATGAGCCAAGCATCCCTTTTTTCTTTGTACATCTGAGATTTTAAAACATTAGAAGCTATACTGTCTTCGTTCCTATCTCAAACGCTGGTCATTGCAGCAGTCACAAGGTTAATATATCTAACACATTAATCTGTGTTGCTTACTGGCATTTGCTTTGACCCCATTCCTTTTGATATTTGTGATGACTCGAAACATCTGTCCTCCAAGAGGGTAAATTTGACTCTCTCTACTATTTCACAAAAATTTCACAGTTGTTCAGCCCTCTCCCATTTGGTGCACTTCATCCATCTTTAATTTCCTGGAAGTAGTCTGTTTACCAATCTAATTTCCACTGACAATTATATTTTCCTCTATGGAGTTATTTCTCAGCTAAAATTCAGTCAAGAGGCAGGTCAGGTGGTCTGATGTTCACAACTCTTTCAGAATTTTCCACAGTTGATTGTGATCCACACAGTCAAAGGCTTTGGCATGGTCAATAAGCAGAAATTGATGTTTTTTCTAGAACTCTCTTGCTTTTTCCATGATCCAGCAGATGTTGGCAATTTGATCTCTGGTTCCTCTGCCTTTTCTAAAACCAGCATGAACATCTGAAAGTTCATGGTTCACGTATTGCTGAAGCCTGGCTTGGAGAATTTTGAGCATTACTTTACTAGCATGTGAGATGAGTGCAATTCTGCAGTAGTTTGAGCATTTTTGGCATTGCTTTTCTTTGGAATGGAAATGAAAACTGACCTTTTCCAGTCCTGTGGCCACTGCTGAGTTTTCCAAATTTGCTGGCATATTGAGTGCAGCACTTTCACAGCATCATCTTTCAGGATTTGAAATAGCTCAACTGGAATTCCATCACCTCCACTAGCTTTGTTNTTTTTGGCATTGCTTTTCTTTGGAATGGAAATGAAAACTGACCTTTTCCAGTCCTGTGGCCACTGCTGAGTTTTTCAAATTTGCTGGCATATTGAGTGCAGCACTTTCACAGCATCATCTTTCAGGATTTGAAACAGCTCAACTGGAATTCCATTATCTCCACTAGCTTTGTTAGTAGTGATGCTTCCTAAGACCCACTTGACTTCACATTCCAAGATGTCTGGCTCTAGATCAGTGATCATACCATCATGATTATATGGGTCATGAAGATCTTTTTTGTATAGTTCCTCTGTGTATTCTTGTCACTTCTTCTTAATATCTTCTGCTTCTGTTAGGTCCATACCATTTCTGTCCTTTATTGAGCCCATCTTTGCATGTAAAATACCCTTGATATCTCTAATTTTCTTGAAGAGATCTCTAGTCTTTCCCATTCTGTTCTTTTACTCTATTTCTTTGCATTGATTGCTGAAGAAGGCTTTCTTATCTCTCCTTGCTATTCTTTGGAACTCTGCATTCAGATGCTTATATCTTTCCTTTTCTCCTTTGCTTTTCACCTCTCTTCTTTTCACAGCTATTTGTAAGGCCTCTTCAGGGAGCCATTTTGCTTTTTTGCATTTCTTTTCCATGGGGATGGTCTTGATCCCTGTCTTCTGTACAATGTCACGAACCTCATTCCGTAGTTCATCAGGTACTCTTATCTAGCAGATCTAGGCCTTTAAATCTAAACTCCAGTACTTTGGCCACCTCATGGGAAGAGTTAACTCATGGAAAAGACTGATGCTGGGAGGGATTGGGGGCAGGAGGAGAAGGCGACGACCGAGGATGAGATGGCTGGATGGCGTCAGTGACTCGATGGATGTGAGTCTACGTGAACTCTGGGAGTTGGTGATGGACAGGGAGGCCTGGCATGCTGCGATTCATTGGGTTGCAAAGAGTCAGACTTGACTGAGTGACTGAACTGAACTGAAAGTTCAATCAGTCTCTTTCTTTTAAGGCATCACCATTTTTCTACATTTCTCGAAAATTTCCAATGATAAGCCTGTTAATTTTCCCTTGACTATGTCCAGGATGCCGAGAATTCTTAATTTCTTTCCATCATGGTATCCCACAGAGAATGAGATGGTTGGATGGCATCACCAACTCAATGGACATGATTTTCAGAAAGATCCAGGAGCTGGTGATGGACAGGAAAGCCTGATGTGCTGCAATCCATGGGGTCACAAAGAGTCCAACACGACTGAGTGACTGAACTGAACTGAACTGACTTAATGCCAGCAAAAACCTAAAGACTAACTATTATTGTAACAGGAAAGCTTTTACCTTTCTCTGTTTACTTGTTTATCCCGTACTCTACAGAGTTTATTCTACATCTTCTCCTGTCAAGCCTCTCTTGCTCCATATTTCCCTTCAGCAGCGAACTCTCCATTTTGCCTTGAGACTAAAATAGATGTTACATGAAAGAAACACAAATACACAAATCTGTTGTTACTGCCAACCCACTGACTTACCAGCTAACCTGTTCATATACAAGTTTTTTTTAATTCACTTAAACTATTTTCAAAGTAAATATCAATACGTGGCTCTTCTCAGTCTGATTTAGATAACGTAAAAGGATCATTTTCCTATGTATTACTTGTTAGTTGCCTCTGTATTACTCTCTTTATGTGCAGCCTCTACTGTCTCTAAGGAGTCCTTCTACTACTATTTTAAACATGCACAATTGGGATCTCTTTTGTAGAACCCACTAATGGAAAAACAATGTAGTTGTCCTTTGATCCTGAGTTTGTCTCTGTCCACAGCCTATTCTCTCATTGTCTTCCACACTAAAACTTTATGAAAAATGCATGCATGTCTACTGACTTCACTTACTTTCTCACTTGCTTATTCTCAATTCCATGCCTCATAAACATGGGCATCTTGACCACAAGCCTTGATGACACTGGAAAATTATTTTCAAGGCCACTAAAAGTCTTTGAATATGTGGAGAACGATCATTGTCAGTCTTTACCTTCAGTTCAGTTCAATTCAGTCGCTCAGTCGTGTCCGACTCTTTGTGACCCCATGAATCGCAGCACGCCNTATCTTTCCTTTTCTCCTTTGCTTTTCACTTCTCTTCTTTTCACAGCTATTTGTAAGGCCTCTTCAGACAGCCATTTTGCCTCTTTGCATTTCTTTTCCATGGGGATGGTCTTGATCCCTGTCTCCTGTACAATGTCACGAACCTCATTCCATAGTTCATCAGGCACTAGAAGTACTCAACATCGTGTCTTTTAACATAACATCATGTTCTTTGACTTTCCTGTAAACCTCTAATCACTTCCAAGCAGCATCAACATATATTCAATGAGCTGGTGAAGAAAAGACTGCAGAGAAAGTTGCCTTCATATCCTGTTTCCTGTTTTTTTGTTTTGTTTTGTTTTTAATCTTTTTTTTGACAATATTTATTGATGCTTAGTTGCTAAAAATACTTCAGTCTCTAAGGGCTTTTGCAGAGGTATGCTCTGACTTAGAATTCATATTATCTTCATACTCCTTTTTCATCTGTATAATAACAATAATATTCTTTAATCTGTTAGCGTGCATGAATTGTTCCTCCCTTCTACTCCCAGAGAAACCTCTATTTTTTATTTGTGTACATGTACAACGCAAGAATATTGCTTTTCTGGTCATTCATCTACTTCCTATCCAAGACTTTAAGGTATATGTGGAAATCATTGATTCACTCCTTTATTTTTGAATTCAACAAGTGTTTATTGTGCCTAAGATAAGTTTTTGTATTTGTATTTATGACAGAGCAGTGAATAAATCATACTTAGTATCTAATCTCATAATGTATTAGATGAGACACAGTCTAAGACAAACAAACATATAATATTTGTCTAATTTCAGTTACTTTAAGTGCTCTAAGAGAAAAATACAAGACTTTATTTTGGATTAAGAGTTATATGCCTACAAATCACTTTTCATTGTTAAAGGATATTATTCCAGAAAATTGTCCAAATGATTTTCATATCTCAACGATTTAGCAAAAAATAACTGAATATATTTCTTACCATCATTGCATTTAAATATCTGCACTTCATCTCCCCTGTGTTTATTATCATAGACTATGAAATGGGTTATTTTCTGTTTTACAAAAGGCAAAATGGGAAAACAAAAGAATATTAATATTGCATAGTCCAAAGATTAAAGAACTGCTAAGTGATGAAGACTAGTTATGTCCTGTAGGGATTACTAAGAGGAATATAGAATAAATAGATTTTAAACAATTTTGGCAGATAAAATGGCAGCCTGAAGAAACTTATACCCAGATCACTGTTACTGGATAGGAAGAAACCAAGATACCTTAGGAGAGAGATAGTATCCAAGTTTTCATTTTGATTATCACCCCAAATTCTTACTCATTACTGTTATAACCCATTTTTCTCAGTGATCTGAAAAAGAAAGAAAATAGAAAAGTAAAATAAAAGCAGATTAGGTCACCAGAAAGAAATATGTCTTCAGTCAAATTTTTGAGTATTTGTATTCTCTCCAGTCCTAACATTTAACATTGTGTATATGGCATGAATGGTTAAATACTATGCCTCTCAGGAGAGTGTGCAATGTTATTCTTACTGTGTCAGCTGGCCTGAAGGAATTCATATGACATTAATATTCATGCTCTTTTTATGTTGACATATATTCTGAAGGAATAAGGGGAGCCTGGGGTCAAAATCTAGGTAGTGAGTTTTATGAACTTTTCATGCAGTGTCTATTAGCATAAAGTTTTACGTTTAGTTAGCTAACATACCTGGCACCTTCTACCTCTAATCAGAAAGTTTACTTAATATCTCCTATATTAAAGTATCCATTAAAAAAAACAAACAAACTTTTCTACCTGATATGAATTTGTCTCCTTTTTTTCATGTATGCAAAGGTTATTTTCCTAGGACCAGACTGGACATTTTCATTCATGAAGATTTCTCTAACCCATCTGACCTACCTACATTAGTTATGATTTCTGAACTGTAGTGAAATGTATTTCCTCTCATACCATATATTTTATATAAAATGAATTCTAAACTTTTCTAGATTGTCCCAGAATTTGTAGTCCCTGTGGCTAGCATTGGTATTCTTTTATTGCTTTAAATTATGAATGTTAGATATGTAAGTATGTAGTTGGAAGTTTTAGTGAAATGTTGAGAAGCTCTTTCAGATCCTTGCAGTGTGCCTGGTTAGGACATTTCATTCATTTTGAGTGTTTTTAAATGAATATGTCATAGAAAGATTTACAAGACCAACATAAATAGCAAAGATCTTTGAAAGATTAAAGTGTCAAAGGATTAACAAAATGAGTATCTGAGCATTTTCCCCCTTTCTGCACAAAACTCAACAATAGAAATGACCAATTTGAAATGAGTCTCTCTTTCTTATATCAAGGTAAACAGTGCATTAGAGCATAGAACTCTGGTTAAAAAATTGTATCTGTTTTTACAATCAGTGTTTTCAATAATCCTAGGGGTTTTTGAAGATATCTATCCATACATTTTTTTTTTTTAGCAATGCTCTTATATACCAACCTAAGAATAAACACACACACAAAGACAATAAAATGAAAACAAAATAAGTACACTGTAAGGCCAGACATTTTTTATCAGTTTATTAAAAGTTAAATTCTATCAAAGTCATGATTTCTTTCTTTAAAAAAGCTCCTATCACTTGCTCTAGCTAGCTAGATTTATACTAACCTTAGGACCAAAGATTATCAAAGGAGAGATGCTTCTATTTCCCAATAGAAATACTCCTTATACTCCAAAATTTGTCCTTATACTCCTTATACTCCAAAATTTGTCCGTCTATTACGAGACAGTACTTAATTTTACTAAACTCTGTTTGCCTAGAAAGTCTTAAAATTGTAACCTCTCATTCCAGGCTTAAAAGGTGCCACTTTGAAAAGGAACAACTTTGACAGATTTGCGTGATTTTTGTACCTCATATAATTCTGTTTACATAAGCATTTTATCAATCTCTATAGCTTTCTTGATTCATTTAGATAACAGAAGCCTTATAATAAATATGTGGAAAGACTTGATTTCACCAGCAGGGAAAATGTTGGGTCTTTAGAGCTTACATTGTTTAAGCTTAATTAAAAATCTTCATTTCCCTTAAAAAAGATTCAGAATGAGCCTAGGGTTACTCCTAAGCAGGGAAATAAACACAACACAAGATAACAAAATCTAAAACTGAGAGGAAATAAGTTGAAAAGACAAGGCTGTGATATAAACTAGAGATGAGCAGAAAATTGAAACGCATGGAATATGATTTTATTGAACAGGCTAAAATTTAGTTTTACGCTATGTTGCTGCAGAACAACAACAAAAACAAACCTGCTTAACTATACAATTGTAATAACATTAGATAAAAACAGAGACAATGCAAAAGTACAAATATTCATAAACAATATACTGACTGATAAAACTGAAATTATCTTTGACAGAATTCTTATGAAATATGCAGTAGTTACTTTCATTGTTAATGGCACAGCATCAAATGTATTCAGGAAAAAAAAAAAAAGATACCTGGGAGGCAAGTAATGCATGTGTATAGAGGTGCGGCATACAATTTAATCATCTTATATAAGTATTACTCTGTTTGTTTGACTTAGATCGACAGCATACTAAGGATATTTGTAAGTGGGATAAAATTGTACATCATTCAATCAGTCCTTTCTGAGTAGCATTCCCCCACCACTGAGGTTTCAGCAAAACCCACATTCTTCTGTTTTTAATTAATTCTAGATAATCTTATTCCTTTGTTCATTATGCAAATTTGTGCATATTGTATACATATATATATATGTGTGTGTGTGTGTGTGTGTGTGTGTGTCCTTGAGTTTACTTAGAATTTGGTTAATCAATGTTTGCTTTAGGAAATGATGCAGTTTGCTTTCAGACTTGGTGAACCTATACCATATTATTATTTGAAGACAATTAAAGATCCTTGAATGAATTATAAAACTGAAATTGGTGAAGGTAATATTAAAATTGGTGAAGGTAATATTTATACCATTCTGTGGGAGTTCAGTTGTTTAACAAATGTATGTGCCTGTAAAGGAGTTAATTTTTCCTCTGCTCAAAAACTTCCCAGAATAAATTGCCTTTGATCTGCTTGAGCAAGCAAGCATTCAGCCATAGATTCCACAAGAATTTTACTTCATCTTGCAAAGCCTCAGTGATTTTATACTTAATAAAAGAAAAAAAAAACCTTCAAGTTAATTTTCAGTCTAGACATTCCCTATTCAAAGCAAGTTTTCAGTAATATACTACAGAATGTCTTGCTTTAAGGAGAAGGCAATGGCACCCCACCCCAGTACTCTTGACTGGAAAATCCCATGGACAGAGGAGACTGGTGGGCTGCAGCCCATGGGGTCACTGAGTCAGACACAACTGAGTGACTTCACTTTCACTTTTTGCTTTCATGCATTGGGGAAGGAAATGGCAACCCACTCCAGTGTTCTTGCCTGGAGAATCTCAGGGACGGGGAGCCTGGAGGGCTGCCGTCTATGGGGTCACACAGAGTAGGACACGACTGAAGCGACTTAGCAGCAGCAGCAGTCTTGCTTTAAACAATATTACTTATATATTCTATAAGATACACTATTTATATGCTCTTTGCCCATCTAATCAGTTGAAATATATGTTATATTTCAACTATATGCTATATTTCAGCTATATGCACTGATAGTTTTAAACAGACTATAGTGAGACAACCTCTACCAAAATTAATAACAATTTTAGTTTAAAATATTTGATCTTTTTGTGATTATCTGTACATGAATATATCTGTAAATTTTTAAAAACCTTTTATTTTAGTATAATTTGGATTTATAGAAAATAGAGAGTTCTGATATACCTTTCACCCATTTTCCACTGTTTTGACATCTAATATCATTGTGCACAACAACAAAAGAAGTGACTTTGGCATTTTACATTGACAGAAATCCAGACTTCATTTGGATTTCTTTATTTTCTTCTCAATTGTCCCTTTTCTGTTCTAAGATTCCATTCAGAATACACATTACATTTAATTATTATGTTTCCTTGGATTAATATGGTATATAACAGGGCCTCAGCCATTACTTGTTTTCCAGGACTTTGACCATTTTGAGGAGTAATGGGAATACTGTAGAATGTTACTCTAATTAGGCCGGTACAATTATATTTTATTTAATTCCTGTCCAAGGCAGTAAAACCATAGCATATATGAATCTGGCAAATAATTTAGAGCCATAATTCTAGTGAGAGCAAATCATTTAGGACTATGCTAAACAAAAGTAGGTTTATTGAAGAAAATGAAGGGTACATTCTTACATGTTCTCCTAACAACTTTTAAAGCAGTCTAACAAGAGTCTGTTATGATTAATATTGCCTGCCTTGATAGTTTTAATGTGAAAGATCTCCAGAGGCATTATTGCCAGTAGATATAACCCAATATTCACATTTTCTCATCAGTAATCCTTATATTAAAAAATCAATAACTTATGTAATTTTAATAATATGAAAAACAGTTAAATATGTTGCTCCTTGGAAATTTATCCAAAATGTGGTCTAAAAGCTTTGTGACACTGAATTTGGCAATGACTTCTTGACTGTGACATCAAAAAACAGGCAACAAAAGAAGCAATAGAGAAATTAGATTACATCATTAAAAACTTCTGTGCATAGAGAAGGGCAACCTATTAGAGAAAATATTCACAAATCATACATCTGATGATGGGTTAATGTCAGTTCAGCTCCCTTCAGTCACTCAGTTGTGTCTCTTTGTGACCCCATGAATCGCAGCATGCCAGGCCTTTCTGTCCATCACCAACTCCCGGAGTTCACTCAAACTCATGTCCATCGAGTCAGTGATGCCACCCAGCCATCTCATCCTCTGTCAATAGTATTCAGGAAACTCCTACAGCTCAATAAAAAAAAAGTAAATAATAATCTCAAAAAATAGATAAAGGACTCAAAACGGACATTTTCCAAAGAAAATATATGAATGGCCAATAAGCAAATGAAAAGATATTCAACATCACTAAACTTGGGAAATTAAAAATCAAAACCATGTGGAGATACTTCGTATCCACTAGGATGGAAATTATCAAAGAAAATAACAAAGCAAAAAACTAGAAAATGTTGACAAGCATGTGGAGAAACTGGAAACTGCTCACCGTTGGTGGGAGTATAAAGTGGTGCAGCCACTGTGGAAAACCAGTATGATGGTTCTTCAGAAAAAATCAAACATATAATCACAATGTGATCCATCAGTTCTACTTTAGAGTATATATTCAAAAGAATTGGAAGCAGGGACTTGACCAGATATGTGTGCACCAAATTCATAGAAGCGTTATTCAAAACAGTCCAAAGGTGTAAGCATTACAAATGTTCATGCTGCTGCTTAGTCGCTTCAGTCGTGTCCGACTCTGAGCGACCCCATAGACGGCAGCCCACCAGGCTCCCCCGTCCCTGGGATTCTCCAGGCAAGAACACTGGAGTGGATTGCCAGTTCCTTCTCCAATGCATGAAAGTGAAAAGTGAAAGCGAAGTCACTCAGTCGTGCCCAACTCTTAGCGACCCCATGGATGGCAGCCCACCAGGCTCTTCCATCCATGGAATTTTCCAGGCAAGAGTACTGTAGTGGGGTGCCATTGCCTTCTCCACAAATGTTCATAGACATGAATAAATAAAATGCTATATATACATACAATGAATATTATTCAGTTTTAAAAAAAATTCAAATGTGATACATGTTACAACATGGATGAACCTTGATGGTACAGTGCTAAGTGAAATAAGCCAGACCTGCATGCTGTGCTGTGCTCAGTCACTTCAGTCATGTCTGACTCCATAGGTCATGTTTGACCTATGGACTGTCCCACTAGGCTCCTCTGTTCATGGGAATCTCCAGGCAAAAATACTGGAGTGGGTTGCCATGCCCTCCTCCAGGGGATCTTCCCAACCCAGGAATCAAACCCGTTTCTCTGGTGTCCGCTGTATTGCAGGCAGATTCTTTACCCAGTGAGCCACCTGGGAAGCCCAAGCCAGACATGAAAGTTCAAGTATTGTGTGATTCCATTTATTTGAGATACATGGAATAGAAAAACTCATAGAGACAGAATGTAGAATCGGCTGGTGGAGGTTGGGGGTGACACTGGGGAATTAATGCTGACAGTTTCTGCTTTGTAAGGTGAATAGAGTTCTGGAGATAGATGATGGCAATGGCTGCACAACAATGTAAGAAACTTAATGCCACCAAGCTGTACACTTAAAAAATGATCAAAATGATTCATTATACCTAATGTACATTTTACCAGAGTAGAATAAATAAACAAATAAATAAGGTTAGTAATGGAAGAACTTTGTTTGAGCATGCCCAATATTCATCAAAAATATTTGCAAGAGATCATCAGATTTTCATTTAAGTGAAAAGATGGTTTAAGTGAAATATTTGCATTATGGGATTTCTTGGGAAAATGAAAGCTTTCAATAGAATATTCTTATAAACCTACTATTAACAAGACCTCCTTGTAAACCTCCTAATGGTGTTAAGGAGTGGAGAATTCTTATCTTTATAATCTTTTTAGCAAGATATACAATATATGTGAAATTGGAATTACAAGAGACATAGTGAGTCATGAGGGCTCTTCATGCAAACTGTTAAAAAACTGAGATGCTTTATAACTGAAATGGCTCCCTATTGATCCCACATGTTTTGATGGAAAGAAACATGTCAGTTATGTCAGCTATATCTAAAACCCAGTTCATATTATTGTAGAAGGAAAAGGCACATTATGGACTTTTCTCTGCTGGGCATAGACTTTTCAGAAATATTTCTGTACTAGTTTCATCTTCAAGTAGTAGTGGATTGTAAAGTCTGCAAGAAATCCTTTGATCTCTTGAATCTACTGGAGTTTGGTGCTGGGTAAAATCTATTAGTCACATTGAGTTTTCTTTGACAACCCAAAACCTTGTGTTATCGTAGATGAATTATCCAATGACAGAATGAATACAAATTTAGCAGCGTAAAGATTTAAACTTTTTAAAGAATGGTATAAATTGGTACTTGTAAATAGTGGTGGTGCTAGTGGTAAGTGGTGAAGAACCTACCTGCCAGTGCAGGAGACTGAAGAGATGCAGGTTTGATCTCTGGGTTGGAAAGATCCCCTGGAGGAGGGCATGGCATCCATTCCAGTGTTCTTGCTTGGAGAATCCCATGGACAGAGGAGCCTGGTGGGCTACAGTCCATAGGGTCGCAAAGAGTTCGACACAACTGAAGTGATTTAACATAGCACCTACTAATGAATGTAAGATTGCATCATTCAATGTTTCCTTTTAATATCTCATGAGAATTATTCAATTCTGGTTTTAATATCTACCATGAGGAGGAGAGATTGTTAGATCTCAGTGGAAAAGAGAAATGGGGATTAAAATAATCAGGGCAGTTCAACTTGGTATGTGGATTTGGGAAAAAAGACATTTACTAGCTGAGTTGAACACTCGGAGAAGGCAATGGCACCCCACTCCAGTAATCTTGCCTGGAAAATCCCATGGACAGAGGAGCCTGGTGGGTTGCAGTCTCGCTAAGAGTCGGACACTACTGAGTGACTTCACTTCACTTTCATGCATTGGAGAAGGAAATGGCAACCCACTGAAGTGTTTTTGCTTGGAGAATCTCAGGGACAGGGGAGCCTGGTAGGCTGCCGTCTATGGGGTCTCACAGAGTTGGACATGACTGAATCAGACTTGGCAGCAGCAGCAGCAGTTGAACACTCACAGCATAATTTTCCAGGTTCAGTTACCAAATAATGTCAAGTAATTTTATTTTAGAAACAGTCTTCACTGCCAAATAACAGCTTATATCTCAAGACTTTATTGGAGGCCTGCTTTAAAATGTATGAATGCAAATGATATCTATGTTTTAACTTGCATGAGGCTTTAGATATTTCATTAATCATCAATTAATTTAAAATATTTAAAATGTACCCAGGAATTCTTGATAAACTGTATGTTAGAAAAGTAAATCCTATTGTGTCATTTTTTTACCATAAGAATTATTATATGAAACTCATAGTAATAACATCTTCTAACGAAATTCAGAATGGAAGGTGGAATTTTAAATAGCCTCCTGTCAGCAATAAGTAATCTATAGGTTTTGAAAACCTCTCTATTGACCTGCCCGGTGTACTAAGAAGTGAAAAAGCCTCTATACCAATGTTACAAATAAAGCAAACAATAAAACTTTATTCTGAAATTATTTGGAAACCTGAAATGGTTATTGATAACCTAAAAATGGGTAGATATCAAAAAGTGAGATTAGAAAATAAAATATTATCATAATTTAATTCTTAAATGGAATAAATTATTTGTATTTAATACACATGATTATTAAAATATAATAAAGGGGAAACTTTTTTTTTGTCTTTGCACTGTTGCTACAATTTTTTCAAGAAGGAATGGTAACTTCATTGCAGCTTAATGAAAAATTTGAATATTTCCAAGAATTTTTGGTTACAGTTAGGTAACACTGTCTTTTAATAATAAAATATAATACTGTCATATGATATATTGTGCTGTCATATAATAATAGGACATATTGTGAGATTCCTGTCTTATAATAATAATCTCACTGAGGTTCAAACACACAGCATCGGTTTACTAATTTCATATGTCCAATCTCATAATTAAGACATCAATTTGCATTTGAAAAGTGACTCCTAGGATTTCTCAAAGAAGACATAGCTCAAAAAAATTAATCTGTTTTTAGAGAATGGAGTGTGGTAGGTATCCCTCTAGCTCCTTATATTCCCTTTCTCATTAGAAAAATTTCACTAAAAACCAAAGCAAATGAGGAAGGTGATAATACCCTAAAAGGCATACAGTGTAAGCAACCATCAAAAGGAAGTTTATTCTCTAGTGTAAACCTACAGTGACTTTATGCTGTATGGATCAACTTAACAAACCTGAAATTAGATTTTCAAAATTATTCTTCCCTGTAAAGTTCTATGTTGAGGTTGACTGCAGAAGAAATTTTCTTAACATGCGTATGACCAAGGTGGAATAGCATGAATTATCATGCTGTGAAGGTTGGAGTAAGACCAGACATGGTTGCTGCTTGCATGCACTGTCCCCAGTCTAGAACCTCATCTTGTTGGCTTGGGCCAGCATCTCAAAATGCAGCTCTTTTAGTATCCAGTAGATGTTTACCTTCAATAGTTAACTCCTGGGCTAGGTACAGTTGTAGTTCTTTAGAGAAGGGCTCCTGTTTATCCTATTGTTTGCCTGCATCAGAGAAATTAAAAAGCATGAGAGAGAAAGAGATGAAGATGAAATGTATCCTCACTGGGCGCAGTTTGTCCTGATATCCTTCTCCTCTCGATAAAGAACCTCTCAATGAAGGTGAAAAAGGAGAGTGAAAAAGCTGCCTTAAAACTCAAAAAACAAACATCATGTCATCTGGTCCCATCACTTCATGGCAAATAGATGGAGAAAAAGTGGAAACAGCTGCAGATTTTATTTTCCTGGGTCCCAAAATTGCTGTGGACTTTGACTACAGCCAAGGATTCAGTTGAGTTTAGTTGCTCAGTCGTGTCTGACTCTTTGTGACCCCATGAATCGTAGCATGTCAGGCCTCGCTGTCCATCACCAACTCCTGGAGTTTACCCAAACTCATGTCCATCAAGTTGGTGATGCCATCCAGCCATCTCATCCTCTGTTGTCTTCTTCTCCTCCTGCCCCCAATCCCTCCCATCATCAGGGTCTTTTCCAATGAGTCAACTCTTCACATGACGTGGCCAAAGTACTGGAGTTTCAGCTTTAGCATCAGGCCTTGCAATGGCCACTCAGGACTCATCTCGTTTAGGATGGCCTGGTTGGATATCCTTGCAGTCCAAGGGACTCTCAAGGGTCTTCTCCAAAACCACAGTTCAGAAGCATCAATTCTTCAGTGCTCAGCCTTCTTCACAGTCCAACTCTCACATCTATATATGACCACTGGTAAAACCATAGCCTTGACTAGATGCACCTTTGTTGACAAAATAATGTCTCTGCTTTTCAATATGCTATCTAGGTTGGTCATAACTTTGCTTCCAAGGAGTAAGCATCTTTTAATTTCATGGCTGCAATCACCATCTGCAGTGATATCAGAGCCCAAATAAAAAAACTCTGACACTGTTTCCACTCTTTCCCCATCTATTTGCCATGAAGTGATGGAACCAGATGCCATGATCTTCGTTCTCTGAATGTTGAGCTTTAAGTCAACTTTTTCACTCTCCTCTTTCGCTTTCATCAAGAGGCTTTTTAGTTCCTCTTCATTTTCTGCCATACAGGTGTTGTCATCTGCATATCTGAGGTTATTGATATTTCTCCCGGCAATCTTGATTCCAGCTTGTGCTTCTTCCAGCCCAGAATTTCTCATGATGTACTCTGCATGTAAGTTAAATAGGCAGGGTGACAATATACAGCCTTGATGTACTCCTTTTCCTATTTGGAACCAGTCTGTTGTTCCATGCCCAGTTCTAACTGTTGCTTCCTGACCTACATATAAGTTTCTCAAGAGGCAGGTCAGGTGTTCTGATAGTCCCATCTCTTTCAGAATTTTCCATAGTTTACTGTGATCCACATAGTCAAAGGCTTTGCTGAGGATTAAAAGATTGTTACTCCTTGGAAGGAAAGCTATGGCACACATAGACAGTGTGTTAAAAAGCAGAGACATCACCTTGCCTGTAAAGATCCACATAGTCGAAGTTGTGGTATTTCCAGTAGTCATTTACACATCTGAGAATTGAAGAACTGATGCTTTCAAACTGTGGTGCTAGAAAAGACCCTTGAGAGTCTCTTGGACTAGAGGGAGATCAAACCAGTTCATCCTAAAAGAAATCAACACTGAATATTCATTGGAAGGATTGATTCTGAAGCTGAAGCTCCAATAATTTAGCCACCTGATGTGAAGAGCTGACTCATTGGAAAAGGCCCTGATTCTGGGAGAGACTGAGGGCAGGAGAAGAGGGTAGTAGAGGATGAGATGGTTGGATGGCATCATTGACACAATGGACATGAATTTGAACAAACTCTGGGAGATAGTGAATGACAGGGAGGCCAGTCATGCTACTGTCCAGGGGGTTGCAAAAAGCTGGAATCGACTTAGCAACTGAACAACAACAACAATCTTTCTCCTCCATGTCTGATACAATCTCAAGAACAACTGCATTACATAGACTGCTTAACTACTTCTCACAAATGTGCATAGTCTGGCCCCTATAGTAAGCTCCTTATGTTTCACTATCATAGGCAACTTTAAATTAGCTCTTGGCAAGATGCCAGGTATGGGTCAGTTTTTCCAGTAGTCATGTATGGATGTGAGAGTTGCACTATAAAGAAAGCTGAACACTGAAGAATTGATGCTTTTGAACTGTGGTGTTGAAGAAGACTCTTGAGAGTCCCTTGGACAGCAAGGAGATCCAACCAGTCCATCCTAAAGGAAATCAGTCCTGAGTGTTCATTGGAAGGACTGATGTTGAAGCTGAAACTCCAGTACTTTGGCCATCTGCTGGGAAGAGCTGACTCATTTGAAAATAGGGAAAGACTGAAGGCAGGAGGAGCAGAGAACGACAGAAGATGAGATGTTTGGATGGCATCACCAACTCAGTGGAGATGAGTTTAAGTAAACTCCGGAAGTTGGTGATGGACAGGGAGGTCTGGCGTCCTGTGGTCCATGGGGATGAGAAGAGTTGGACATGACTGAGTGACTGATCTGAACTGATGGGTCAAATATCCCTCCAAAGTGTGTTCTTATACATTTCAAAATAGACATGTCCCCAATTTTAGAAAGGATGTAGATGAATCTTCCCAGTGATCTTCTTTGAAGCCCCATTCACTAAATCTGAAAGGAGGGTAGTGCATTATTAGAAGTGATCACTTCCTTCTCCTTGAATATGCTGGGAATCATAGCCCAGTACTTCACCAAAGATATTCTACTTACAAAATCTTTTCTCAATCTCCATGGACCCTTGATTCACTTATTTTCTTCTTATAGGTCAAAAGCCATTGGAATCCTACTTTGATATTTTCGCATCAGGTTCTAATATACTTGGGGATCTTTTTTCATATTATTTTCAAAGCAAATTTTACTATATTCTATGTAATAGAAGATGGCCCAAATATTTTAGATGTAACAACTCCTTTCATTCACCCTGTTACTGCCATGAAGTGAAAGCTGATATTCTAGTTTAAACTGAAAGTAAATCATGGTTTCTATCTACTTTGCAGCCAATCTGGCTATAGGCTACATTTTAATATACATTGCGATGCCACGTTCTATCAATTTCAGTAAGAAATAGAGGAAATATACTCAGAACATTCTACTGTATTTTGATTTATATCTGTATAAAAACCACAGAAGCTAATGTAAGAACCATGGGGGAAATGTGTCTTCCTCACTGGCATCCAGTTTGACCTTGGTGTTTCCATGGACTGGTGTCTTCATGAGGTTACAAAAGGGCTCAGTTAAGTTCTGTACTGAATTTAATAAAAGGACCTTGTAACTGTAGGGGATAAAAACTTTTTCCTCAACTCTTAGAATCCTTGGCTTGGTCTGAACAATAATCTGAAAAAGCCAGATTAAAAGGAGAAGAACATACATATTTTACTAAATTTTTACTTATGTATCAAAAAAGAATAGAGACTTGAAAAAATGACCAGATGAGGAAGCTTTTATACTGCTTAGACAAAGAAACAATAAAGTTGTGAAGAATTGACAAGACAGAATCTGGACTAGGAGTAGTAAATGGTGAAAAAGTAACTAGAAGGATAAGGGTTAGTTTAACAAGGGATTTTTTTTTTTTTTTTTAGGTTCCCTTGGTACTATCCATGGACTGATAAGAGTCTGTCTCCAGAAAAAGAATTTATTTGCTGTCTTTCTGCATTTACTGTTTCTTTTGTCTAGAAACTTTTAAAGTATATTTAATTTACAGTATTCAGGTATATAGCATGATAATTCAGTATTTTTGCAGACTATCCTCCATTTTCGGATATTAGAAGATGTGCTTAGTCACTCAGTCATATTTGACTCTTTGCAACCCCATGGACTATAGGTCACTAGGCTCCTCTGTCCGTGGGATTCTCCAGGCAAGAATACTGTAGTGAATTGCCATGCCCTCCTCCAGGGGATCTTCCCAACCCAGGGACTGAACCCAGGTCTCCCACAGTGCAGGCGGATTCTTTACTGTTTGAACCACCAGGGAAGCCCAGGTGGGCTTCTTATTAGAAGATAATGGTTAATAATCCCTTTTGCTATACAGTCTATCCTAGTTGCTTATCTATTTTATATATAGCAGTCCGTGTTTGTTAATCCCATGCCCCTCATTTTCCCCTTCCTTCTTCCCTCCCCATTGGTAAACACAATTTTTTTTTTTCCTATATCTGGGAGACTATTTCTGTCTTGCATATACGTTTGCTTGTGTTATTTTTTAGACTTCACATGTAAATGATACCATACAGTAGTCCTCCAGCTAAAAACAAATTTTATGCTAAAGGCAAATTTTGAGGTGACATGTTCTGATTTCCTTCATAAGTGAAAAAACAGCGAAATTTTATCCAATTGTGCAGGCTGTTAAAACTGAAAAGTTCTAACATTTATTCTCTTAAAAAATATACTTTTTAATTTTACATTCATTGGCCAAACAGGGAATAAGAGTGTCAAGTCCCATTCTCACCAGCTTTACCACGAATTCTAGAATGACATAGTTTAAAATGTTTTGTTGTTGTGTAGTCACGAAATCACATTTGACTCTTTTGCAACCCCATGGGCTCTAACCACCAATCTTCTCTGTCCATGGAATTCTCCAGGTAAGAGTACCGGAGTGGGTAGCTCTTCCCTTCTCCAGGGGATCTTGCCAACCCGGGATTCGAACTAGTGTATGCTGCATTTGCAGGTGGATTCTTTACCACTGAAACACCCAGTAAAGCTTTAACTTTTAAGGATGTCAAAATTTCTGCCAGCTTGTGATTCTCTGTATATAGAAAACTTCTGGATACAACAGATGTTGCACCTCAGGCTATTTTACCATCAGCTTGGCTCCACTTGCTTGCGTCAGAAATGCTATGAATAAACAAAATTGGCTCTAATCATCTTCTTACTCTTACTTCTTAAGCTAGTACTGCATATTCCCCTGGCCAGATTCTCTAAGAAATTCTTGTTTTTCCTGAAATAAGAGACGAATAAATTTTAATCATTTCTCACTCTAGGCAGCATTGAGCAGATAGGCTCATTGAACTCATTAGAAATGCTTCTGCCTTAGAAAGTGCCACTTGAGTTGTTCAGTTGCTCAGTCATAGCCGACTCTTTGCAACCCCATGGACTGCAGCATGCCAAGCTTTCCTTCACCATCTCCTGGCACCTTCTCAAACTCCTGTCCATTGAGTCAGTGTTGCCACTGGCTTCCTACTTTTCCAAACTTACTTTTTAGTCCCATTGTCTTCACTCACTTGTGAGTCTAACATACTTTGTCCTTTCTCTTCCAGGGAAAGACCAACTTATTTTTGCTGTAGAGACTTTATACCGGCCATAACCTCATCTGGGAATTTTCTTCATCCACATGGTTTCATAGATAACTTTTTATTATATTCATCTCTGATAAATATCACCACCCAAGAGAAATCTTCTTTGACCACGTAGTTATCATATCCCATGCTTTTAGTTTTAGTGTAACTAATGACTACATGGGAGAAGGCAATGGCACCCCACTCCAGTACTCTTGCTTGGAAAATCCCATGGATGGAGGAGCCTAGTAGGCTGCAGTCCATGGGGTCGCTAGGAGTCAGACATGACTGAGCGACTTCACTTTCACTTTTAACTTTCATGCATTAGAGAAGGAAATGGCAACCCACTCCACTGTTTTTGCCTGGAGAATCCCAGGGACAGGGGAGCCTGGTGGGCTGCCGTCTATGGGGTCACACAGAGTTGGACACGACTGAAACGACTTAGCAGTAGCAGCAGCAATGACTAGATGAAAAGCCCCTGTTTGTTTTCCTTCTATTAAATATGTCTCTTCAGCTTGACTGTAAGCATGAAGGGAAGTAAAGCGGTATGTGTCTTGCTCAACTTTCTTTCTCTGAACTCTAAAGTGTGCCTTGAATGTAAGAGGCATCCAGTAAAACATGTGAGTTGAATGAACTGCTCTTTCAGTTTCAGTTCAGTTTAGTCCCTCAGTCGTGTCCAACTCTTTGTGACCCCATAGACTGCAGCACACCAGGCTTCCCTGTCCATCACTAACTCCAGGAGTCCACCCAAACTCATATCCATTGAGTCAGTGATGCCATCCAAACATCTCATCCTCTCTTTGCCTGCCCTCAATCTTTCCCAGCATCAGGGTATTTTCAAATGAGTCAGCTTTTCCCATCAGGTGGCCAAAGCATCGGAGTTTCAGCATCAACATCAGTCTTACCAATGAACACTCAGGACTGATCTCTTTTAGGATGGACTGGTTGGATCTCCTTGCAGTCCAAGGGACTCTCAAGAGTCTTCTTCAACACCACAGTTCAAAAGCATCAGTTCTTTGGTGCTCAGCTTTCTTTATAGTCCAACTCTCACATCCATACACGACTACTGGAAAAACCATAGCCTCGACCAGACGGGCCTTTGTTGGCAAAGTAATGTCTCTGCTTTTTAATATTAAATGTACTTAAGTAAATTCAGTGAGGCCACGGGACTGTGGGGAAGTGTGTGTTTTGAATGAGGAGAATTAAAATTCTTTGTCTTTTCTATTAAAATTATTTCATAATTAAAAGACTGATAGAAGAAGTGATATTTTTAGTAAAATTTTTTTATGCCAAACCATGAATACCAAAAATGTTTATAATAAATACATTAAGATTTTTTAACACTATCATCTTCCCTGAGTAATTGCCTTTTGAGTCAGTAGATACACAATTAAAAATAATTTACAGTAATCTACTAGGAAGAATTGGCTTAATTCATAGAGGAATTTACTTTTTGAGTTCAAATTTATGTTTATGTCAGTGGAAATGTCAAAGTATATTATGATCAAATAACCTCTTCCATCTAGTGAAATAAATATGTCAATATTTAAGTTTGGCAGGTAAATAATTAAGAAAAAATGTTTTAGGAACTATAGAACTCTTCTCCGCCCACCCACCCTGCTCAACAGGGGAAATTTTTGTTTAAAAATGTTTTGTAGAAAATCTATTCATTTCCATTTTTCATCTTATTTCAGTATTCCTTATGAGGTCATATCTGTACAAATCAAATTATTCATCTGAAAAGACTTTGCTAATATAGGAGATAATATATGGGAGTTTTGATTTCTTTCTCCATTTTTGGTTGTCTGCTTTCTGTTTTGGAAACATATATTGAAATTATTTTAAAAATCTTTGTATCATTTCAAATATGAAGAAATATAAAAATATTTAACATTTAAATATTTCAATATAAATATTTTAAATTTTTAAAATATTTAACTTGAAAAAATATTTAACTTGTTATATAAATTAAGGTAATTGTTAGTTTTTATTTTGATGAGACATGAAAAAATGAAGAAGTTATGGAAGCATTCCTTCAACTAAGTGAAACATCATGCAGGAAAATTATTCATCCTTAATTTACTGTAAGATATAATTTAAAAAGCAGATAACAGAAATTTAAGCTTAAGTTAAAGTGAGAAAACAGAATTTTAACAGCTTATCTTATTACATATCTCTTTAATTCCAGTGCATAATTTTTTAAGAGTTTACCATATAATAATTCAAATACCATGGTGTTTGGACATTTGCCATTAATCAAATGAAATGCACATCCCACTTTTCATTTCAAACTGTTACTGGAGATAGGTGAGGGAGGGTTGAAGAGGACCCTACATCATGGGTCTTGGGTCTTGATAAGGATACAAAGAATCTGAAATGTTACCTGTGGCAAAAACAAATTTATTAAGGAAAGGATAGGAATGAGCAGAATGAACAGAAAGAACACCTCAAGGGAGAGGTGAGTCAAACCAAGATAGACACTAGCCCCAGAATGATCAGTTAAGGGGATTTTCAAGACAAGGCTTCTATATATTCATGCATGTAGTTCAACATGGGCTGATGGTTTTAATTGACAGTTACTAGTTACATAACAACAGGCTCTATTGTGCCTGTCTGTCCCATAATTCAGTCTGTCATGAATGTATATCAGATGTAGGTATGTATAGAATATTTATGAACCCAGCTGCCTAAGGTCACTAGGGGAGGTAACTGTACATCAAGGGTGCATGTGCCTGAGTTGGAGAAGCCACTGTGGTTAATTTGTATCCACTGTATGCCTAGAGCACATGGACCTGAGTTGGAAAAGTCTCTGTGGTTATTTTGTAGCATATCTATGAGTTCTCCAGGGAGGCAATGGGGTGAGTCTCAGGTAGGATTTAGAGATCTAGAGATCAGCTTGCAACCTTTTCACATGGGCCACTCCTCCTTGTTCATGCCTAACTTTCTACCTAATAAAACTACCATTTTAAAATGTGTACCCCAACCCCCAACTGATTTGTTTCTTTGAAAGTTACTAGAAGTGTGAAAAATACAGGAAGTTCCAATATAATGAAATCCAAAGTATTTTAAATTGGATTAGAAAAAAATATATTGTGATATATATATAGAAACACAGTTGACACACAAGTGAAATCAGATTTCACATTATTTTGTTTTCAATAACAGCACTGCCACTCACAATTTTCAGCATAGAGTTATTCTCTGCCAAAGTGTTTATTTGCTTTTATTGACAGGCTAAATGTGATCATGTTCACTTCATCCCAAAATCAGCTTGTGTTAAGAGAGACCACCGAAATATTTCCCTGGTCAGAGGTGGAATTTTTAGAACATTAGTTATCAGACATATTAGAAGAGTGAGCCTCTAGCTTCAGGTTTTGAAAATAAAACTAATTTTGAACAACCAGCTCCTTGCGACTTGGGTTATGGTTTTGTCAGACGTGTCAGTGTACATATCACTGAAATATAGAAATAATATTTGCATTCATTTAAGATAGTAATTTTGCATTTGCAAATAGCCTGTTCATAATTGAAAGTGCTTGCACACATCTGTATGAAGACATTTATAAAACTTAATCACTAAGAGCAGTGGTTCTTTTTATTTGTGTGTGCATATAGGAAAAATGTGAATTGTTTTATTTACAATTTACAATATATCCATTGGTATAAGAATCTATTTTCTGTTGAAATTTATTGCATTCATTATGTTATTATCCCTGTAGTAGAATCACATTGTTTTATCCAGATTAGCTCACATGGTATTGTACAACCACTTAGGATAATCTGTTTGAATTTTGGAGTTAGGGTGAAAAAAAATAATAGGACAAATTTGATACAGATGGCCCAAGATAAATGTACCAGTCTGACAATTTGTGCACAGGTCGCATGGGCTAACAAACACTTTGGCCAGTTTTCTAGTCCACATCCAGTTTGCAGTTGGCATGCTGCAGTTGGCATAGAGATGAGATATAAAGCTCTTATAGACTGCCTCCTTCTCTGATGGCTTTGCATGTAAGCAAAATAAGCTGCTATGCTTGTGGTGTGATATGTGGAGCTTTACTGTATCATTTCTAATGAGAACACAATTGTAGCTGTGGTTCATTGTCATGACAACAACATGATGCTTGTATCTGAGAATCAATACTAATTCTTGAGTCTATTTCTCTGTTGCTGAAGTTTTAAAGGATTATAGGGAAAGAGCATGTAGTACTGGGTGATGTAATAGAGTGCTATTTCCAATGCAACTACTAAAAATGCTTTTTTGATATTCTCATTTTTTTAAAAAACTGCATCTGATGCGATAAATATGCTTCAAGCTACTAGTTGACAAGGTGTGATGGTAACCAAATATTAGCAGTAGAAATCTATCAGTGCCATAAGAAGCATTAGGTTATTGACTACAGTATGACATATACTCTGGATATGTCATATACAGAATGACAATACTCTCGATACTCTGTTTTAAACTAATTCCAAGACTCATTTTCTCTAGCACTTCTTAGCTACTAGTTTGTGTTTTTGGTGTGCCTCTGAAAAAGACACACTGGTCAATAAATATTGCTTATGTCTTATGGAAAAATTAAGAGGCATTTTCCCTTATGTGACAGATTCTTTCAATACTGTGAAATTACAGAGTGTGGATTATTTGTTTTATTTCTATCTATTAATTTGATCTTAAATAACATCAAAATTATACAGTGTTACTTAGGCATTTTTTTTTCTTTTTATGAACACTGTCTGGATTGGAAATTTATAGCAATATAAGTATCAGTTCAGTTCAGTTCAGGTCAGTCACTCAATCATGTCTGATTCTTTGCCACCCTATGAATTGCAGCATTCCAGGCCTCCCTGTCCATCACCAACTCCCGGAGTTCACTCAAACTCACGTCCATCGAGTTGGTGATGCCATCCAGCCATGTCATCCTCTGTCATCGCCTTCTGCTCTTGGCCCCAATCCCTCCCAGCATCAGAGTCTTTTCCAATGAGTCAACACTTCACATGAGGTGGCCAAAGTACTGGAGTTTCAGCTTTAGCATCGTTCCTTCCAAAGAAATCCCAGGGCTGATCTCCTTCAAAATGGACTGGTTGGATCTCCTTGCAGTCCAAGGGACTCTCAAGAGTCTTCTCCAACACCACAGTTCAAAAGCATCAATTCTTTGGTGCTCAGCCTTCTTCACAGTTCAACTCTCACATCCCTACATGACTACTGGAAAAGCCATAGCTTTGACTAGATGGATCTTTGTTGGCAAAGTAATGTCTCTGCTTTTGAATATACTATCTAAGTTGGTCATAACTTTCCTTCCAAGGAGTAAGCGTCTTTTACTTATAATTAATATAGTTTTGCATACTTAAATTTTTTACTTAGATTGTAGTTGAAATGTGTCAGTTGAAAACTAAAGAAATAAACACCGCAAGTGATATGCTAGGAGAGTGCTCACCAGGCATTAGGCAACTAGTGTTGTTTTTACTCATTTTACTCACTTCCCTGGTGGCTTAGATGATAAAGCATCTACCTACAATGTGGGAGACCTGGATTCAATATCTGGGTCAGGAAGATCTCCTGGAGAAGGAAATGCAACCCACTCCAGTATTCTTGCCTGGAAAATCCCTTGGACGGAGGAGCCTGGTAGGCTATAGTCCATGGGGTCGCAAAGAATCAGACATGACTGAGCAACATTTTTTACTCATTTAGAAATATTGAAATTGCTAGAAACATAACTGCCATGTATACCTAATCAAATCTTTCAACCTCATGTGTTGATGTCAGAATGTAACGATAAGGAACATTATTCTTTTTAACTCCAGTTTATTAAATATGATTGTGAAATAAATCTTATTTCCTGCTAAATTCAAAAGATATTTATTGTAAGTTTTGTTTTTTCTGGGAAGTAGATACTGAGAGAGAGAATTGGAGGCAGAAGTATATTGGGGACTAACACCAGAAAAGGAATAAGTGATATACAGGAATGTAAGAGGAAGGCCTCATACCACAAAGCAAATCTGACAATCTTTGCCAACCCCAAGGAGATTCTGGAGCAAAGTTCAATCTTAGATTTAATGGCTAACTAAGCCCTGAAACAAAGGACTTGTATGGTCTTTGTCCCTTGTCTGGGGGCCACTTAAGAAAGACAGGGCTATAGTTACCACTGCTTTGCTTAGTCATTGGCCAGGGTCTGTCCCAAGAAGGCATACCAGTTAGCCAAACTTCTTAGAGCTATACAAGAAAGTATCTTCTTGAAAGGGGTCCTGTGTACATATGGGTTTTATTTTTTTGCTCTTTTCTTGCTTCCTTCCTCCTTCTCTCTATCTCTGTTTCAGTTATACCTAATTATAAGTCCTAATTATCCTTTGTTATTTATCTGTTTCACTTTTACTTGGTTTCATTTGAAGGAAAAAAGAAAACTTGCTACTAACTCTACAATATCTTTTCAATCAAAGCCTACACTGATTAATCATCTAAAGAGAAACTCTCCAAATGACCAAGAAAGCTAAACTACCTCACAAAGACTGTACATTGACCAGTGAATAATGTATCAAGTTATAATTTTCTTGTTCTTTGCAACATACATTTGTTTCTTTACAACATACATTTTTAATAATGTATAAATAATTTAGAGAAACCCATGAATATAGAAGCTAAATATTTGAAAAAAAATTACCTGAACACATACTATTCTATTACAAATCTCACTAGTTCTAGCTATTCAAAGTTGGGAATACAGCTCTAAAACTGAAAATAATTCATGTCTTTATTACATTGCTTCGATTAAAATCTGAGCCTCAATTTTTTCAATTCAACTGAAAGTATTCTTAGAAAATAAATCAGAGAAAAGTGGTACTTGAATTGAGACACTGATTGTAGTGGTCTCCGAAGTGAGTAATATCATCATGATATTTTTAATGCCTTCTCACAGTGAAAATAACAAAAAAGACTTACATCATGTATATTTTGTCCAACAAAATGTTGAAACTCACCAACAATTAGAAAAAAAAACCTTTTAATATCATTTATCTATTTTGAGATAGATAATTGAAAATAGCTAGAAGTGTTAAAACAAATATTTACTTCATTTAGACAAATTGTTTATGGAATTTGTATTTGTTTCTGTTAGAAAATATTTTCTAATATTTATGACTCAAAGTTTCTTGATTTATGTGTTCAAGTAGAACAGTATTTCCTCAAATAAGATGTGATTTCTAGAGTGACTGAAATTTGGATTTTTTCATGCTAAACCTCTAGTATTTTGAGTAACACTTATTCCATATTATCTATTTAATGAATACTCACTATGTTAATACTTTTATAAAGTCCACTTTATATTTTGACACGTTGCTATTTTGCTTAGAATGATTAACTCAGTGTTAATGTTTTAGGATTGGCCAACAACTCTGAATAACTACAGATAATACTAGACCATGTGAAGCGTTGTAATAGTGCACTCCCAAATCTCAGTGTCTTAACCTAATAAAGGTCTATTTGTTACTCATGTTATATTCCAGTACAGGTCAATTAACTCCTCTACAAATGGTAACACAAGGGCTCCATGGTGCTTATTGTATTGTCACCTTCATCCCAAGGTGCCTCTTACCTGAACAGCAGGGACAATATATTCCTGTGATATTTAGTGATCATATACCCATTCTGCTTGCATTTCTTTGCCAGAAAATGTCATTGAAGACTGAAGCGACTTAACAGTAGCAGCTCAAGAAAAAGGAGTTGGATCTTGCTGAGGATTAATAATCACTAGACAGAAATATATTGTTCTTAGTTATTAGAGAATTTTAATCTTTAAGTTGTTGATATTGTATTTTTAAACTATAATTTCAATATAAAATATAATAAAGCTGTGTTTTCAATCCCCAGTCAGCTTAATTCTAGGAGAATCAAATACCACCCTGCTGGATAGAGGATAATATACAAAAATCAATAAATTTTGTATTTACCATAAACCAATTAAAAATGTAATTTCATTTTAAAAGCTCAGTAGAGTATAGCAACAAATATAAGGGACATAGACATGCATCTAATAAATGTTATGAGTCATATCTAAAAATTATAAAATGTATTGAGGAAATTAAAAATTATTTGAGAGAGAAAGCATTTACATATATCATAAGATGCCACAAACATACCTAATGAAATCTATAGATCTGACAAATTTAATAAATACATTTAAGCTTACTCTTGAAACTTATAAGGTGATTGAAACATTTAGACAGAATATTAATGGAACTATGATTAGCAAGAAAACACTGGGACAGAATGGAAAGGGCACTTGATCTACCAGATATTGCACTTTGCTATAAAGCTAGATATTCAAAGTAATGTGGTATGGCACATGTCAGTTAATCAGAATCCAGAATCTATGGATTCACATGTTTACAGGAAGTTCATATACAACTATAATAAAAGAACAAATAAATCTGGAAAGGAAAACTTTGTAAAAGCAAGTTATCTGTGTGAGTGTAGATTCTCCAGCACCCCTCAACAGAAGAGCAATTTAATTGAATGCATTTTAGGTATGTCTGAAAGTTGGTATTTCATCACCTAATGAGGATTATCACTACTTTATACAACATAATTTTGTATATCTAACTTCAGATTATCAACTTAGTATTAGTGCTCTTTATTTACATTATCATGGCAAGTCTTGTGCCTGAAACTTGTCATGTCTTTTGTAATGTGCCTGCAGTTTACACACTATGCTTCAACATTTCTTGAGGAATATTTTTCTCCCTTAAAGGAGACATCAGAGAGAATAGTTCAGAGGTCTGTACTGTGACATTTGACTTACATATACCTCTTGGTGTTTCAAAAAAGTTTGAAACTTCTTTCTTAAACAGTGAACTGAAATAACGGCGTTTTGTCATAAAGGGTAATTTCATATAAAAACTAATGTAAAATGAATGAAAACTGTAAACAACAAATATTTTTAAAAATCTCTATGATAGCAGCAAGAAAATGGCATTGATTGTTTAAAAGTGAATTCTACTGTATATGTCTACTTAGCCATTAATTCTCTGTAGTTAGATCAATTAAGAATAAAAATAAAAGTTTTATTTTCACTTATTCCTACTTTGAGATCCTATCTTTATGTAGATTTCAGCTTCAAACCTCCATTATCTTCCTTCTGTCTAAAAAACTTACCTAAATTACCCCACTGTTCTTGCATGTTGTCTATTTTTTCTATTAAATTTATTAGCATATTGGTCATAAGTTTTTGTTTCTTTGTTAGTTTTGTTTTGGCTCTCCATGTGGAAAGCCTAGAGATCTCTTCAAGAAAATTAGAGATACCAAGGTAAAATTTCATGCAAAGATGGGCTCAATAAAGGAGAGAAATAATATGGATCTAAGAGAAGCAGAAGATATGAAGAAGAGGTGGCAAGAATACACAGAAGAACTGTACAAAAAAGACTTTTATGACCCAGATAATCAAGATGGTGTGATCATTCACCTAGAGCCAGACATCCTGGAATATGAAGTCAAGTGAGCCTTAGGAAGCATCACTATGAACAAAGCTAGTGGAGGTGATGGAATTCCAGTTGAAGTGTTTCAAATCCTGAAAGATGATGTTGTGGAAGTGCTGCACTCAATATGTCAGCAAATTAGGAAAACTTAGCAGTGGCTACAAGACTGGAAAGGGTAAGCTTTTATTTCAATCCCTAAGAAAGGCAATGCCAAAGAATGCTCAAACAACTGCACAATTGCACTCATCTTACATGCTGGTAAAGTCATGCTCAAAATTCTCCAAACCAGGCTTCAACAATACGTGAACCATGAACGTTCAGATGTTCAAGCTAGTTTACAAAAGGCAGAAGAACCAGAGATCAAATTGCCAAAATCCACTGGATCATTAAAAAGGCAAGAGAGTTCAGAAAAAACATCTATTTCTGTTTTATTAACTATGCCAAAGCCTTTGACTGTGTGGATCACAATAAAAATGTGGAAAATTCTGAAAGAGATGGGAAATCAGACCACCTGACCGCTCTCTTGAGAAATCTGGATGCAGGTCAGGAAGCAACAGTTAGAACTGAACATGGAACAACAGACTGGTTTCAAATAGGAAAAGGAGTACATCAAGGCTGTATATTGTCACTCTGCTAATTTAACTTATATGCAGAGTACATCATGAGAAACGTTGGGCTTGAAGAAGTACAAGCTGGAATCAAGACTGCAGGGAGAAATATCAGCAACCTCAGATATGCAGATGACACCACCCTTATGGCAGAAAGTGAAGAAGAACTTAAGAGCCTGTTGATGAAAGTGAAAGAAGAGAGTTAAAAAGTTGGCTTAAAACTCAAATTCAGAAAACTAAGATCATGGCATCCTATCCTATCACTTCATGGGAAATAGATGAGGAACCAGTGGGAACAGTGGCTGACTTTATTTTTGGGGGCACCAAAATCACTACAAATGGTGACTGCAGCCAAGAAATTAAAAGATGCCTACTTGTTGGAAGGAAAGTTATGACCAACCTAGACAGTATATTAAAAAGCAGAGACATTCCTTTGCCAACAAAGCTCCATCTAGTCAAGGCTGTGGTTTTTCCAGTAGTCATGTATGGATGTGAGAGTTGAACTATAAAGTAAGCTGAGCACCGAAGAATTGATGCTTTGAACTTTGGTGTTGGAGAAGACTCTTGAGAGTCCCTTGGACTGCATGGAGATCAAACGAGTCCATCTGAAAGGAGATCAGTCCTGAGTGTTCATTGGAAAGACTGATGCTGAAGCTGAAACTCCAGTACTTTGGCCACTCAATGAGAAGAGCTGACTCATTTGAAAAGACCCTGATTCTGGGAAAGATTGAAGGCAGGAGGAGAAGGGTATAACATAGGATGAGATGGTTGGATGGCATCATCAACTCAATGGACATGAGTTTGGGTGAACTCTGGGAGTTGGTAATAGACAGGGAGTCCTGGAGTGCTGTGTTTCTTGGGGTCACGAAGAGTCAGACATGACTGAACAACTGAACTCAACTGAACTGTGCTAAATCCACCAATCTTGACACATCTGACTCTGGTTCTGATGCTTGTTCAGTTTCTTCAAACTCTTTTCTTTACCATTCATTTTGCCTTGTAATTTTTAGTTGAAAGGAGGCAAGCCATACTCTCCTGATTAAAAGAGGTTAGGATCTGATGAATTTTAGAAGGACAGAATTTATACCATAGCACTTTTTATTTCAGTTTTTTTTTCCTATCCCAGCATACCTTCTCATTAAGTTCACTTCAGTTCAGTTGCTCAGTAGTGTCCAACTCTTTGCCACCCCATGAATCACCGCACACCAGGCCTCCCTGTTCGTCACCAACTCCCAGAGTTCACTCAGATTCACGCCCATCGAGTCAGTGATGCTATCCAGCCATCTCATCCTCTGTCATCCCCTTCTCCTCCTGCCCCCAATCCCTCCCAGCATCAGAGTCTTTTCCAATGAATTAACACTTCGCATGAGGTGGCCAAAGTACTGGAGTTTCAGCTTTAGCATCATTCCTTCCAAAAAAATCCCAGGGCTGATCTCCTTCAGAATGGACTGGCTGGATCTCCTTGTAGTCCAAGGGACTCTCTAGAGTTTTCTCCAGCACCACAGTTCAAAGGCATCAATTTTTCAGCACTCAGCCTTCTTCACAGTCCAACTCTCACATCCATACATGACCACAGGAAAAACCATAGCCTTGANAGGATGGACTGGTTGGATCTCCTTGCAGTCCAAGGGACTCTCAAGAGTCTTCTCCAACACCACAGTTCAAAAGCATCAATTCTTTGGCACTCACCTTTCTTCACAGTCCAACTCTCACATCCATACATGACCACAGGAAAAACCATAGCCTTGACTAGACGAATCTTTGCTGGCAAAGTAATGTCTCTGCTTTTCAATATGATATCTAGGTTGGTCATAACTTTGCTTCCAAGGACTAAGCATCTTTTAATTTCATGGCTGCAATCACCATCTCCAGTGATTTGGGGCCCAAAATAATAATGTCTGACACTGTTTCTACTGTTTTCCCATCTATTTCCCATGAAGTGATGGGACCAGATGCCATGATCTTCGTTTTCTGAATGTTGAGCTTTAAGCCAACTTTTTCACTCTCCACTTTCACTTTCATCAAGAGGCTTTTTAGTTCCTCTTCAGTTTCTTCCAAAAGGGTGGTGTCATCTGCATACCTGAGGTTTTTGATATTTCTCCCAGCAATCTTGATTCCAGCTTGTGCTTCTTCCAGTCCAGCATTTCTCATGATGTACTCTCCATATAAGTTAAATAAGCAGTGTGACAATATACAGCCTTGATGTACTCCTTTTCCTATTTGAAATCAGTCTGTCATTCCATGTCCAGTTCTAATGGTTGCTTTCTGACCTGCATATAAGTTTCTCAAGAGCTGAAACTCCAATGGTCTGAATACCAGACCATTGTCAAATGGTCTGGTATTCCCATCTCTCTCAGAATTTTCCACAGTTTATTGTGATCCACACAGTCAAAGGCTTTGGTATAGATAATAAAGCAAGAATATTCTGGAACTCTCTTGCTTTTTCAGTGATTCAGCAAATGTTGGCAATTTGATCTCTGGTTCATCTGCCTTTTTCTAAATCCAGCTTGAACATCTGAAAGTTCACGGTTCACATATTGCTGAAGCCTAGCTTGGAGAATTTTGAGCATTACTTTACTAGCATGTGAGATGAGTGCAACTGTGCAGTAGTTTAAGCATTCTTTGGCATTGCCTTTCTTTGGGATTGAAATGAAAACTGATCTTTTCCAAGCCTGTGGCCACTGCTGAGTTTTCCAAATTTGTTGGCATATTGAATGCATCACTTTCACAGCATCATCTTTTAGGATTTGAAACAGCTCAACTGGAATTCCATCACCTCCACTAGCTTTGCTACCTCACGCCCAAGGTCAGGGGTGGTGGCTGAAAGGTGCTACCCCACACCAAAGGCTAGGGGCAGCCAGGAGGAGCAGCCCCATGTCCAAGGAGCGGTGGCTGCATGGGCACAAGATGGCCTAGAGGAGTTATTCCATGTTCAAGGTCAGGAGGGGCAGCGGTGAGAAGATACCCCTCGTCCAAGGTAAGGATCAGTGGCTGCGCTATGCTGGAGCAGCTGTGAAGAGATACCCCACGTCCAAGTTAAGAGAAACCCAAGTAAGATGGTAGGTGTTACAAGAGGGCATCAAAGGGCAGATTCACTGAAACCATAATCACAGAACACTAGTCAGTCTAATCACACTAGGACCATAGTCTTGTCTAACTCAATGAAACTAAGCCATGCCCATGGGGCCACCCAAGACAGGTGGGTCATGAATGCATCACTTTCACAGCATCATCTTTCAGGATTTGAAACAGCTCAACTGAAATTCCATCACCTCCACTAGCTTTGCTACCCCACGCCCAAGGCCAGGGGTGGTGGCTGAAAGGAGCTGACAGAATGTGGTCCACTGGAGAAGGGAATGGCAAACCACTTCAGTATTCTTGCCTTGAGAACCCCATGAACAGTATGAAAAGACAAAATGATAGGATACTTTCTCATTAGTCCATAAAAAACTTCAGTGTGTATTATACTGCCTCCAGGATCTTACTGTATTATGGCATAAGAAGCTTCACAATATTTTCTCTGCTGCTGCTAAGTCGCTTCAGTCGTGTCCGACTCTATGCGGCCTCATAGAGGGCAGCCCACCAGGCTCCCCCGTCCCTGAGATTCTCCAGGCAAGAACACTGGAGTGGGTTGCCACTTCCTTCTCCAATGCATGAAAGTGAAAAGTGAAAGGGAAGTTGCTCAGTCGTGTCCAACTTTTAGCGATCCCATGGACTGCAGCCCACCAGGCTCCTCTGTCTGTGGGATTTTCCAGGCAAGAGTACTGGAGTGGGGTGCCGTTGCTTCCAGTTACATGTGCTTTAATTTGCTTTCTGGGGGTCCCGGAGGGTGCTCTCCAGGCGGAGGTGCTAGGCTGGGCTCTCCTGCAGCGGGCCCCCCACGCCAGCCCTGCAGACCCTTTTGTGTCCTCCTCCAGGCTGCCCGTGCCTTCCACGAGCTCCTCGTAGGTGATCTTCTCAGCGAACGGCTGTAGCCCTAGCAGCTCCACCATGTCAGCCTGCTCCAGTACCTCCTCCAGCAGCTGCCTGCCCACCTTGTCCACCTGCTCGCAGCAGCCCAGAGTACGCGCATATATGGAGCTCATGAGCCGCCGCACCTCCTCGTCTATGAGCTGGGCCGTGGCCTCGCTGAATGGCTTCTCCACCAGCGCCTCGCCTGGCCGTGGGAGATCAAGGGACACCTGGCCCAGCTTCTCGCTCATCCCAAACTGCACGATCTGGGCATAGGCGCTCAGGGTGACCTTCCTCAGGTCATCCTGGGCACCCGTGGTGACCTGTCTGAAGAACAGCTGCTCAGCCACGTGGCCGCCCAGCATGGCGCACATGCGGTCAAAGAGCTGCTCCCATGTGTACAGGTACTGCTCCCTGGGCAGGCACTGGGCATAGCCGAGCCCCTTGCCCCGGGGGGACGATGGACACCTTGAGCAAGGGATCTGTGTGTTCCAGGAACCAGCCCACCACGAGATGGCCAGCCTTGTGGTGGGCCACCGTCATCTTTTTGCTGGGCTGCAGGACCTGTGCCTTCTTCTCAAGGCCTCCAATGACCCTCTCGATGGCCTGCTCGAAGTGCTTCTCCCCGACGGAGGGGTTTAGGTGGCTGGCGGCGATCAGGGCGGCTTCCTTGCAAGCATTAGAAATATCAGCACCTGTGAAGCCTGGAGTGAGGGCTGCAAGCTTCCTCGCCAGGGCATCCTTGCTGAGGCTCTCGTCTCTTACATTTTAAATTCTCCTGTTTTTCCTTTAATTTATGTGCAGTTTTATGTGTTAATACTGATCCTTTGGTATCTCTACATTTGTTAGCTTCATTTTACTTCAAATTACTAACATCACCAAAATGGGATACAGTTGTGCTGTGCTTCATCGCTCCGTCATGTCCAGCTCTTTGCAGTCCCACCAGGTCCCTCTGTCCATGTAATTTTCCAAGCAAGAATACTGGAGCTGATTGCTATTTCCTACTCCAGGGAATCTTTCCAACTTAGGGATCAAATCCAAGTCTGTTGCATCTCCTGCACTGGCAGGCAGATTCTTTACCATAGCACTACTTGAGAAGCCCTGGTATGTATTAACTCTGACCCTTTGATAGAGCCGCATTTGTTAATTTCATCATTTCAAATTCCTGATTTTTTATTTCAAATTTTTCATTCTTTCAATTTGTTAAAGTGGAGTGTGGTTAGATTGCTTAAACAATAGTGTAAAGTTTATTCTAGTCAGGCATAGTAATATTTAGGCAAATCAAGGAACCTCAGGTTGCTAGGAATAGAGTGTCTATTACTGTCAGTGCCTCTTAAACGATGCTCCATTGTTCATCATACCAAGCTTTCTGTTCACTAAAATATAACAATGATGATTTTTTTTAAAAAAAGAAACGATTGTATATATTTCATAAATTACTTATTTTTCACTTTTTGTTAAATCTTGGCAGTTATTCCTTAGCAGTAAAGTCAAAAAGTATTTATTACTTTTTTTCTTCCTATCACAATTATTTGATGTCAAGTTGGATTTCCAACATTTGGAATATGTGTATTTTAGAAATGTAACTGATTCTTCACACCACTGTAAGTTTGATTAACATATTCACAAAGTTTGAATTAGACTGTTTGCCAGGAATCAAAATCAAAATGTATTTTGATATTTCAGACACTTTGAGAGGTACTTGCATCTTCAGATTTAGTTAAAATACTTAGCTTGTGGTTACTTACCCTATTTTAATAAACTACTGGGTATTATTTTGCAAATAGATCACAGAGTTAACATTTTTCACTTATGATATATATGAATTTGACTCTCAAGTTTCCTTTGTTTCAAGGACACTGCAGTGAAGATATAGGCAATTTAAAATGAAGCTCTTCCCATAAAAAGAGAAGCTCTGAATGGACAAATCTCAATGTCATTTCAGAGTTACCAGCAATGAAAGGGGATATATTGAAGGCCTTTCCCTGTCTTTCAGTAGTGAAGAGAGCTATAGGTTGGTTTACACCCTGACTGCTTCATTTACAATTCAATTAGCATGAATGTCACTGGAGGCAAATACTGTGAACAGCATTTCTAGATTCTTTTATAAAGATGCCTACCAGATAATGCAGGTTCAGTTTCAGGAGTTAGGTTCCTATGGAATTATAGGTAGGCTAGGGAGAATTATAATCCTTTCAAATCATTAAAATGTATGCATGAAGTACTTCAAGCCAGCTTGTTCATCACTCTCGAAACACTGACAAAATGCTTAAGGGTCCACTTCTTTACTAAGGTGAAACCAAAAAAGTCACTGTGCTTTAAGGTTCGGGGTAATATTGTGCCTTGGTAGGTCAATTTTTAACTGCCAGTGCTTATTATCTGTAGACAAAATCATGCATTAGTTACTGTGCTTATGCAGCATGGTGTTTTGCATGTAAACATGAAGTTACATCAGGGAGAGAAAGCATACTGCTAAGATGTTAAAGCTATTAGATAGCATTCTTTTAATATTACTTTTATAAATATCATTATTCTGAAGATTGAATCTCTCCCTGAAAATTCTATTCATACTTAAGGTTACCAGTTCTGAGATAGTCACACTTGCAAAATAACAGCTATTGTTTGAAATTTATATATCCAATTTATTATTTACTGAAATAATATATCTACCACTAATACATCCATATTGTACTAATGTTAGCTTATTGTAGCTTATACTGATATAACATATAGTAGATAATGTAAAATCATTTGGTGGCACAGTTTTGATAGATCAGAATTTCTCTGAACTTCCATTGGCCTTTAGTCTGACATTGCAAATATAATCAGTGGAACTTCACAGATTTTCATGAAATAAATTGTGAATGTTCTGAAAGTTAGACTTTTAACAACTATTTCAAAATATTTTTGTATGTTAAATGTATACTAGAAATAATTGAAAATTAAACAGTATCAAATTAGTTTATTTAAAAACTTCCATTTTTCAAATTGGAAATGAAGTTGGAGTGATTCCAGCAACTCCAGATCTTTCTAATATCATTCCTCACCAAAGCTCAGATCACCTTTAAATGAAATGCTTATAAAAAACACTTAAGTGCTCTTATAATTTTCAAGCAGTATGTACAACATTGCCCAGAATTTGAACTCTTCCAGATTTCATTTCCAATAAATTTAAACTACTTTGTATAGTGAAGTGTAATTTAAAATTATTGAAGTGCTCCCAGAGTAAAGTACCCATAAAAATGTAAAGCCTTTCAGTGATTTTAATCACTATGCACACTTTAGAATCATTTCAACACATAAAATGCTTTGATTTTTAGTTTCCATTGCTTTAATTTGAAAGTATGAAAAATGCCAAACCAAAATAGCATTTATAATCAATGAAAATTGTAAGTAACCTGAATTTCAAAATTGACATAAAGAGTTGAATATGGGAAATATAGCTATTATTGATAGGGGGAAAATTAGCAACCTTTATAACAATTATCTATAATACTAATTTAAATACCCTTGTCAGACAAGATTGAATTAACCATTATAGTATGTTTCTATAATGAACCAATAGTTTACTTTTCCTATTTTACACATTCTGTGTCTGTATGGAAAATTGATGGTGACTGCTCATAGATACCCAAAAGTGTTGCTGTTGAGATTTGAAAGCAATCTGAATTGATTTAAGATTGTAAAAAAAATGTTATTCAATTACATTTAAAAATATTCAAAGAATGACCCATAAAGCTATTTAAAACTGTTGGATACCAGAAAACTCCTATTTTGATCCTAACACAGGTAATATTTTATTGTTTTACTAAAAAATTAGAATATTGCATATATGAATAAGTAGAATTGATATGATTGATAGTACATACAAAAAACTAGAATATTGCATATATGATGAAATAGAATTCATAGAGTTGATAGTGCAAACAATTAAGAGTGATAAAATTCTGATGTTAAAGGAGGCAAATAAATAACATGCCTCCGTATGCCCAAGTTATGAACTGAGAAACTGGATCAGAAGAAGGTAGAGGTGAAATTAAATGTGTACCTTATTAGTGATTTCTTGTAGGCAAGGGGGGTTTATAATACTAGATCTGGGAATTAAATAGAGTTATAAGTGTATTTAAGGGGAAGTTAAAATCAGTTATTCCTCAGGAACTGGTGCTTTCCCAATGGGCCTGAGGGAAAAGCAGAATATATGGCCTTTCAGGACTTTCTAGCTTTAATAAAAGGAGGAAAAAGATTTGTAATTTTTGTGAAGAATTCTTTTCCAACTAATCAATGAATTAAAATGAACTGACACATTTTCTGGACAGAATAAAGTTAAGAGTGGATAGATGATGAAATGTTACACTACTAAGGAAACATCAGTAATGAGATATGAGCATTCACCTTTACTATGAGAGAATATATCAATGTAGAGCAACCTATAAATATGAATTTCTCTCCATAAAAATAATAAGTCAATGTAAATTATTGTAAATAAATGTAAATAATGTAAATAAATGCCAGGAAGTCCAATGTAATATTCAAAGGTGAAATAAAGTTATATATAAAATACCTCCATTATCATTAATTATGGCAAAAGGCAAATTATATAAAATAAAATATAAAAATTTGCAAAGTCTTATAAAAATAATTTAGGTGGCAAAATTTTATCTTGGGAAAAGAAAATAAATCAAATTATTGACTAAAATATCAGAAAATGTTAAACTATAGTAAATCCACTAAGTATTATTATCTATACAAAATTCAATCTTTTCTTATACCAGCAACGTGTTTAGAGAATACATGGTAAAAGTCATCTGTTTATCAATTGTGACAAATATAAAAAAACATTTTCTTTTAAAAGGGGGCTTTTAGATAAGACTAAAGTGTGATCAGTCAAGTCTGATTCTTTGCAACCCCATGGACTGTAGTGAGCCAGGCTCCTCTGTCCATGGGATATCCTGGCAAGAATACTGGAGTGGGTTGCCATTTCCTACTCCAGGGAATCTTTCTGACCTAGGGATCGAACCTGAGTCTCTTGCATCTCCTGCATTGATAGGCAGATTCTTTACCAATGTGGATACCATTAGATAAATATGTATCTGAATCAAACCTAATTAGCTTTGTTTTTATGTAAATATTTATGTAAATATAGCATATGTCAAACCTGTATCTAAATAAAATCTGTATCTTTTTCATATGAAATCTAAGTAAACTGAACCTGTCAATTTTAAAAAAGCTAACTTTTTATTGTGTGAAATTCTGATTACATGAAGTATCAGGAAGGGGACATAACAACTTTATTTGAAATCTTCATTAATCTTATTAATGAAGAAAAAAATTCTCCCTGAAATTCTGGCTGCTCTTTAGCAGTGAAAGCCCTCTGTATTTCATGCATCATTCTAATTTCAACTATAAATTCTACAATTTAAAAAATAATGAACTAAAAACAAAACTATCAAAGAATGTTGGAATGTAAGCAAATTTGTCTTATTTTAAGGTTGGTCAGAATTTGGAGAAGTAACTGTCATGGTCATGATTTTTTACTATTTTTCTTTCCTGTCCTGTTTCTCCTCAGCTTATGGAGTAGTGGAGTATAGATAGCTAACACTCAGCATAGAAACTCTGCTGACCATAAAAACTAGCAAAGACACTTGATGAACCATAGTAGAAAATGAGATTCCAGATGGAGCTGGGAAGAAGATTCTCTGATTCTGTTGATGAACTGGCACAAATCCTAACATAAGCCCTGAAATATATATTTTCATGATACACTTAAACAAACATAAAACACTTAGAGAAAGTTAACTTAGATTTGAACTACTATCTGCAAAAGCAAGATAGAGCTTGTAGTAATTTGTTGAACCTAGCTAAGCTGATTGCTGAAATAAATACATCAACATTCTCTAGATGACTATAAAGAATATGTGTTTATACAATATGACATTAAATAAAATATATCACAGATATGACTTGACATTAAAAGAATTAGAAAAACATGACTGATTCTCAAGGGAAAATATAATTATGAGCTATTAACACTGTGAAGACTCAGAGAATGGAATCATCAAAGACTTTAATGCAGGTATTTAACTGTGCTTCATGATGTAAAGGAAAACATACTTGAGTTGAATGAAAAGGAAATAATAATCTAACTGAGATAAAGAAATGGTACAAAAGGACTGGATAAAAGTTTCATAAGTAGAAAATATAGCATCTAAAATTAAAATTTCCACTAATTAAAATAATAATCATAGAAAGAGGACAGTGGAAAGAAACCCTGAACCTGAAGATAGATGAATAGAAATTATCCATGAAAAAATATTGAGAATAAAGTGAAATTTTCCAGAAGAAAAATAAATGTCTGAGAAACCTGTGGGACAGTATTAAAAAGTTTAACATATGTGTAATCTGAGTACCAGATGGGATGACCAGGACATATTTTAAAAAATAATGTACAAAAATATCCAAATGCAGTGAATGGCATACATTTATAACTTCAAACATCTCTGAAAATTTCAAGTGGATAAGTACCAAGAAAACCATGTTAATATTCATAAAATCAAAATTCTGGAAGACAAATAAAAATCTTTAAAACAAATAGATAAAAATGAAAATGATATATAAAAACAATTTGAATGACGGTTCAGAAGCCATAAGACTAGAAGATAATAAAGTATCATCTTCAAAGTTTGGATGGAGAAGGAAAAAGAAAAAGAGAAGAGACTCACTTTGAGAGATAGTATATGTCAAACAAAGAGTTAGCATATGCAGCTTAGAGTGGATATACTAGGTTCAGGTAAAAGAGACTTCAGTAAAAAGTATTACCAGAGATAAAATGTATTATTTCATAGTGATAAAAGGGAAAATTAATCAGAAAAGCAAAGTGATCAATTATGACAAACCTAGCTAGCATATTGAAAAGCAGAGACATTACTTTGTCAACAAAGGTCCATCTAGTCAAGGCTATAGTTTTTCCTGTGGTCATGTATGGATGTGAGAGTTGGACTGTGAAGAAAGCTGAGTGCTAAAGAATTTATGCTTTTGAACTGTGGTGTTGGAGAAGATTCTTGAGAGTCCCTTGGACTACAAGGAGATCCAACCAGTCCATTCTAAGGAGATCTGCCCTGGGATTTCTTTGGAAGGAATGGTGTTAAAGCTGAGACTCCAGTACTTTGGCCACCTGATGCGAAGAGTTGACTCATTGGGAAAGACTCTGATGCTGGGAGGAATTGGGGGCAAGAGGAGAAGGGGACGACAGAGGATGAGATAGCTGGATGGCATCACTGACTCGATGGATGTGAGTCTCAGTGAACTCTGGGAGATGGTGGTGGACAGGGAGGCCTGGCGTGTGGTGATTCATGGGGTCGCAGAGTCGGACACAACTGAGCAACTGAACTGAACTGACTGATGTACCAAATAATGATTACTAATAACTGATGCTGAAGCTGAAGCTCCAATATGGGCACCTGATGACTGAGTGACTGAACTGAATAATAAAGTCAATAATAAAAACAATAAATAAATAAAAGACATATATCTGAACAATCCCTTGTTTTAATTTATATTTTTAGAACAATATCTCTGAAGACTACAGAATACACATTCTTTTCAAGTGCATATGTATCTTTACCAAGATAGACCATTCACTGAACCAAAAATCTAGTATTGATGAATTTAAAGGGATTTAAAGTGAATACTCTAACCACAAATAATTATAAGACAGTAATCTAGGAAAGTCCCAAATATCTGGAAATTAAGGAAGTTACTTATAAATTATCTTTCAGTTAGAGAGGAAATTTCTAAATGCAAATTCCATAAAATTAGAGTTTGGTTTACACATTGCTTTGTCTCTAGCAAGGACAAAAATGTCCAGCATATAGTAAGAACTCAACAGTTATTTCCACAAGAAATGCCAAAGAGTAGAGGGACAGAAAATGATTAAGTAATAAGTCACCTTTTTTTGAGAAATAAATGCAGAATAGGTTGTCATAAAGGATGCAACAAAGTGTGGCATGCGTTAGGATCTCAATAGTCATTAGCCTCTCCCTGAGGAGAGAAACAGTCTTAATGGTTAAGAATATATTTGTGAGTGAATAATCTGGTGTCCAGCTGTTAGGACTTGGTTCTTTCACTGAAGAGAGTCCCAGTTTCAATCCCTGGTCTGGTTAGGGAACTAAGAGCCTATAAGCCACACAACATAGGCAAGAAAAAAAAACATACATATATATATATATATATATATATATATATATATATATTGCTGAGTCATGTCTGACTCTTTGCAACCCCATGAACCGCAGCTCTCCAGGCTTCCCTGTCCATCACCAACTCCCAGAGTTCACCCAAACTCATGTGTATTAAGTTGGTGATGCCCTCCATCCATCTCATCCTCTGTTGTCCCCTTCTCCTCCTGCCCTCAATCCCTCCCAGCATCAGGGTCTTTTCTAATGAGTTAACTCTTCGCGTGAGGTGGCCAAAGTATTGGAGTTTCAGCTTCAGCATCAGCCCTTCCAATGAACACCCAGCACTGGTCTCCTTTAGGATGGACTGGTTGGATCTCCTTGCAGTCCAAGGGACTCTCAAGAGTCTTCTCCAACACCACAGTTCAAAAGCATCAATTCTTTGGCGCTCAGGTTTCTTCACCATCCAACTCTCACATCCATATATGACCACAGGAAAAACTGTAGCTTTGACTAGTTGAACTTTTGTTGGCAAAGTAATGTTTTTGTTTTTGAACATGCTATCTAGGTTGGTCATAACTTTCCTTTCAAGGAGTAAGCATCTTTTAATCTCATGGCTGCAATCACCATCTGCAGTGATTTTGGAGCCCCCCAAAATAAAATCTGATACTGTTTCCACTGTTTCCCCATCTATTTGCCATGAAGTGATGGGACCAGATGCCATGATCTTAGTTTTCTGAATGTTGAGCTTTAAGCTAACGTCTTCACTCTCCTCCTTTACTTTCATCAAGAGGCTTTTTAGTTCCTCTTCACTTTCTGCCATAAGGGTAATGTCATCTGCATATCAGAGGTTATTGATATATAAATATATAAAATCAGCAAGTTGTATACTTTAAACTTTTACAATATTACATGGCAATTATGTTTCATTTTAAAAGATGGGGAACACATGTATACCTGTGGCAGATTTATGCTGATGTATGGCAAAACCAATACAATATTGAATTAACCTCCAATTAAAATAAACATATATAAAAAAGATTTGGTTATTGGCTAAAATTCAGTGAGCTATTTTCTTAGGTTTGTAGCACTTCTAAAATAAGGTTACAGAGAAGGGGGCAATAGAGGAGGAGATGGTTTGATGGCATCATTGAGTCAATGGACGTGAGTTTGAGCAAACTCCGGGAGATAGTGAAGGACAGGGGAGCTTGGTGTGTTGCAGTCCATGAGATCGCAAAGAGTCAGACATGACTGAGTGTCTGAACAACAGTGATAAACAAGGTCTGATATCCAGGCACAAAGAAGAAAAGAATTTAACTTCTTATATCTCATTTTATGATGATTCATCACCTAATGCTTAATTTTGAAGGGCCTAAAGTTCACTAGGGCTTCCCCTGTGGCTCATTGGCAAAGACTCCACCTGCAATGCAGGAGTCACATGTTCTATCCCTGACACATGTAATCCCAAGGACAGAGGAGCCTGACGAGCTATGTTCTATAGTCTATGAGTTGCAAAAGAGTCGTGCACAACTTATCAACTAAACAATAAAAGTTCACTACCATACCATACCATACCATAGGTCGGCCAATCGTGTCTGACTCTTTGCGAACCCAGGGACTGTAANCATGTTCTATCCCTGACACATGTAATCCCAAGGACAGAGGAGCCTGACGAGCTATGTTCTATAGTCTATGAGTTGCAAAAGAGTCGTGCACAACTTATCAACTAAACAATAAAAGTTCACTACCATACCATACCATACCATAGGTCGGCCAATCGTGTCTGACTCTTTGCGAACCCAGGGACTGTAACCTATCAGGCTCCTCCGTCCATGGGGTTTTCCAGGCAAGAGTGCTGGAGTGGATTGTCATTTCCTTCTCCAGGGGATCTTCCTGACCCAGGAATTGAACCTGGGTCTCTCGCATTGCAGGCAGATGCTTTACCGTCTGAGCCACCAGGGAAGCCCAAAAGTTCACTAAGGTCATGCAAATATAAAATTGTATATATGGTGCGCAACTTTTCAGGAAGCTTGAGGAGAAGACATAAGGATATTTTATGTAGATTAATTTGAAGTAGTAATATGAAGTCTGGCACAGAATGCTTATCTTCAAGGAAAAAAGATTCACTTTCAAAAATACAACATAAATTAGAGGTTGCTTGTGTGCCCAGTAAATTGCAAAGAACACAGTGGTTATTATCTAACTGCAGGCAGGTTCCATCTTTTATAAACTCACATTTTCTTTCTCTTCTTATTAAGCAGAATAAGAATATGTGAAAACAGGAGTGTAGACAGGAATAAACACTGTTTTATGCTTATTTTATTAATTTTAAAGTAGATATTTTGAAAGTACTTTAAAGATTGATATTTGTCCCCCAATTCAGAATAGACTTCCAATGATATCAGTGATACAATCTACAAAATATTAATAAACTATAAAACACATAGCCTAAAGATCCTTGAAATTGTGTTGTGTTTTATTTAGTAAGATATTAAACAGTTCTGCCCATCACTCCAAGAGTCTATTGGAGAAAATAAAAAATATACTAACGTGAAGTTTGTTTGTAAAGTATTGTGGGAGTAGAGTATATGTATAATTCAGTCTAGAAAAACCAACATCTTTTACTCAGATGCTAGTAGAAGGAAGTAAAGGGAGATTTTGGTCAAAGGAAGAGCATAAAGTAAGGAATGAAACCCGAAGCAATTATTGAGCTAGGTAAAATGCAATTAAACTTCAGGTACATAAGTATGGGAAGGGGAGAGCAAGGAGTGATGCTATAAAGCCAGGAGATAATAGAGTGCAAGATAAAAACAGGCTTTAGTGGATGCTCTGAGAAATTTCCCTCCCCCCCCCCCCCGGCCCCCATGAGGGCAATCGGGAAGAGCTGAAAGAATGTAAGGGGGGAAAGAATGTAATGATTTGTGTTTTGCAGAAAAGACGGTCAGTGAAATGGAGAATAGAGTGAAGTAGTAGTAAGACTTAAAATACAAAGATTAGAAAGATTAGCTGAATTTCATCAATGATTATAAACACTATGGAAAGATGGAAATTAATATTATCAATCTAGTCTATTATTTAGAAAATTAAATGTTTCTAATCCACCAAGTGAAAGAACCAGAGAAATGTTGTTAAAAATGATTAACAATATGTATCCAGTAATGTTCCTTGATTGAACGTATAGCAACTTAAAGAAAAGGAAAAATTTGAGTAGTGTTGTAAGACTTCTTGCTTGTAGACTAGGAGGATAAGAAATCACTGGAAACAGTTTTTGTGTATGTTATGAAGGAGAATACCATTCAGAAGAAATTGTATTTAAATACTTGTGATCAATGTAAGAGAAAATATCTTTATGCAACTGGAATATTGTTGCTTAGTGGAACAGTCTGGGCTGAACAAAAAGGCTTTGGAATGATATGTTGTCTTAAACTAAGTTAATACAGATAAATATCCTTGTTCAGTCTAAAAATTATAAATTGAGATAATTTACTCATTAGAAGAAAAGTAATTTTATTTTCTTACACAAAAAATGTAGTGGTGTATATTTGTATACACATAAATGTGTTTGAGGCTTCCCTGGTGGCTCAGCGGTAAGGAATCCATTTGCAGTGCAATAGCCACAGGAGACATGGGTTCGATCCCTGGATTGGGAAGAGCCCCTCGAGGAGGGCACAGCAACCCACTCCATATTCTTGCTTGGAGAGCCTCATTGACAGAGGAGCCTGACATGCTACTGTCCATGCGGTCACAAAGAGTCAGACTTGACTGAAATGACTTAGCATAGATATATGTGTGTGTGTGATGTTATTTTAAGATAATTGCTTTTTTTTTTTTTTACTTATGTCTCTACTGTTATTCTGTGTTACTTTACTCACCAAAACCTATTTCTATAACAATATATAAGGACTCTTTCACAGGGCACTTTACCTTATGATTTACTAAACTTCAGAGCCAGAGAAGATTATATCAAAAAAAACAATTATAATTCTGCCATTTTTCCTTCATATAATCTTTGCTTTTCCCATGTTCTTTTCATATCCAAAGTAAAGTTTCTTGTAATCCACTCAGGGTTTGTCATAATCTGTGCCCTCACTTCATATGTGACCTTCTGTTATGACACTTTTCCAAATGCTAACTTCACTCTAGAAATGGAAATTCATTACATGATTTTACTTTGCCCTGTTCCTTCACGTCTATGTATTTTCACAGGCCCATGCCTAGTCACATTCTATCTAGTTAATGACAACTTAACTTACAATGTTGTTTAAGATTTACTTTAATGTCATTATTTTCTCTGCATATTCCATGCATTTTTGGCCTGGCTGCCAATTCTCTTTGCTGCCAGAAATTTAAAAATATGTCTTTTTTAAGATAGAAAGAAGAGAGAATGAAAAGAAGGACAAAGAAGAGGAAGAGAAGGAGATGAAAGTAAAAGAGGAAAGATCTGACTCTGAATTATGTTGTTCATACTCAGATATAGTTTCATACTGGGATACAATAATATATATTAGTTAAATTAATGAATTATTTTTAAGTGATTTAAAAAAATTAATTTAAGTGATTAATTTCTTGCAAATTCCTTGGACTGCAAGGAGATCAAACCAGTCAATCCTAAAGAAAATCAACTCTAAATATTTGTTAGAAGGACTGATGCTGAAACTCCAATACTTTGGCCACCTGATGCGAAGAGCCCGCTCATTGGAAAAGACACCGATATTGAGAAAGCTGAGAAAGATTGAGGACAAGAGGAGAAGGGAGCAACAGAGAATGAGATGACTGGATGTCATGCCTGTCTCAGTGGATCTCAATGAATCTTAGCAAACTCCAGGAGATAGTGAAGGACAAGAAAGCCTGGCGTGCTACAGTTCATGGGGTCTAAATTGTCAGACAGGACTTAGTGACTGAACAACAACAGCCTCAGACAAAATGGTCAAGGAATTATTAAACTGAAATCAAATGCAAAAGTTTTTTTAAAAAATGCATAATTTTAAAGACTAATGCATTTTAAATATTGGACCTTTCATGATGGCTCAGTGGTAATGAATCTACCTGCATTACAGGAAGCAGGAGACACAGATTCCATCCCTGGATCAAGATGATCTCCTGGAGAAGGAAATGGCAACTTGTTCAGTACTGTTGCCAGGAAAATCCCATGGACAGAGGAGCCTGGTGGGCTACAGTCCATGGGGTCTCAGAGTTGGACACAATTGAGGGACTGAGCACACAGCAGGGCATATTCAATATTATGGTTAGTAGAGAAGAGATAAACCTCTCATCATTTACTATACCAAGATTTTGAATATATTAAATATTTATTTTCTGTCCTATGGTATACTATCTGATACATTCAAATGTGATTTTAATCCAGGAAACGCCACCTTAAAATTTTTTCCAGGATTTGCATCATGATGATAGCAAATCATTTTCTTTCCTAGTGTTGTAGCAACGCTCCTAAAAGGATTATATGAGAAATGTGCTCAAACAAACCACTAAAATTATATTATTTATCATATATAGATGGCAGACAATGTGTTACTCTTCTAAGTGCACATTTAAACACTTGTGTGCATACACACCGATACCAATTAAACTTAGAAATATGCAATTATTCACTTTCAAATATATCAATATTTGCCCCTATAGTTGTTTATAATGTACCGTTGCAACAGGAATCATTTTGATACTCTAAAATTGAAGTTGAATGCAGTGTTTGTCAGAAGCTCAGTAGCATTAAGTGTTGTTATTACTCAGGTTTTCTTGTCTCAGAGGAGTGACTGGGAATTCACTGCCTTTATGGAATACTGTGTTCACTGGGATTTTTAACTGGAGATAAGTAAAGTGTGACAAAAAAAAAAAAAGAGGGACAAGGTAAGACCACGAAAATAGAGAGAAACTCAGTGAACATCTGAAATGTAATCTGAATTTGCATGTTGGAAATGAACTATGACATACATGTCCTTTTTCTCTGATGTAAAACTTATGACAGGTCAGTGACCTAGACCATTTTCTGTGAGTGTAAAATTCATATTTTTGGTGGCTATTTTTTACATTGATTTATTTCAAATATCTCTATTTCAACAGAATATATCACAAAATTTTAGAATAAAATGAATTTATCTCACCTTGAGTTTATTTATGTTTTGGATAGTTGGTATAATTTTTTCAGAACAGGTAGCTAAAATCCATCATCAATGTAGCACTGCAACCTCAAATCTCTTCAGAGTTATAGGCCTTTTGTGAAATTTCAAAATTTCACTGTGAAATTGATGCTAATATTTGCATTGGACAACTGTAACTGTACAAAAAAAATTAGAAAGGCTCCAGATAATGATTTAAGCCACACATTTTTGTGACAGTTCCAGTTAATTAAAAAGTCTGCTAATATATCATGTTCAATAACTTCATTAAACTAACAGTAAACCATATTTCAGTAGAAGTTTTTGAATAGTCATATATGCATAAAATTTATAATGTATAATATACATTATACTTTATATATAATATGTTATAAATATATATTATGAACATATATTTAAATATATTTATAGTATAAATTATATATTTTAAAATACTATATAAATATACTGTTATATGTATATACATGTGTATATGTA
>SJYA01002597.1:177941-193407 GCA_006410615.1 Neotragus moschatus | reverse complement strand
ATTATCTTTTTAATAACTTATTTAGGAAAGGCTAGAAAAGTGCTTAGAGCAAGAAGTAGTTTTCTCTGTGTGCAAAGATTAAGTCAGTTATCTTTTGGAGAGTTTACCATGTTTGAGAGCTAGTGCAGTTATATTACTAGAAGAGCAAATAAAGAAACTCAGCGTCTTCATATATTGTATTACATTTGTAGTATAAATCTCTAAGATTACACTTTAGACTGAGCCACATACTCAAACTGGTGTCTATCCATTCTTCTTTGAGATTGAATGTCTCACAACTTTGACAGTCTAACTCCTTAGAAAACATTATTCTTTGGCATCAATATGTCTCACACAAAATTGAATGGCAAGTGAAAAGCTTTCCACAGTGAGATTCTGGAAAATAGTACATAAATGTGAAGGCCTTGCTCATTGCAAATCACTTGAATGGGACAGTCTTCTATAGTGACTGTATTATGTATGGGAACAGAGAGGTGGAATGGGATATTATACAAGGAAGCAAGAATAAATATCCAAATACCTGGAGAAACAATTGGAAGCAATAAACACTGCAACAAATAGGAAAACAGAAAGTAAAAGAAAGACCTTATTCATCACTGAGAATAAAAAATAATAGTTTAGTTGGTGACATGAGGTAAGTTGATGCTTTCTGGAGGTGACTACGATTGTTTGTGTAGAGGAAATATAAACAAATAGAATTTATGAAAGTAAAATGAAGAGCAGATGTTTAAATCCTTTCAGTGTGGGTTTTAAGACAGAGTAATAAAAGTGAGTTATAAATATATAATATCACAATAAAATGACCCATGATGCTTTAAAAAAGGAAAACTAGAGAGAGATATTTTGTAGGGATATATGCACATAGAATGTGAAATCCTAAGCACATGTTAATACTGAAATCCAGAAGCCTGAAAGACCTCATTATAGTTTGAGAAAGAAAAGAGACCAAGAATGACTCAAGTTATTGCAACAGTTTGGTAAGAGGAATAGAATGAGGGAAAGGATGCTAAGAAGGGACAGCCGTTGTGTAATAGAACAGTCTCAGGAGTGCTGCGTTATGAACTTCAAGACAGATATAGGTTTAAAGAAAAATGGAGTAATCAACTATATTCAGCATAGCTGACAGACGGAGTAAAATACGAGCAAAACCTTGATCATTAAATTTGACACTGAGAATGTCATTTTCAAACTTAGTGAAATAGTTGGCATGCGGTGGGGGCCCATTGTTAGTGAAAGCCAGATGAGAGAAAGTTAGAGAACAGTCACTAAGGGGAGACAGCAATAACTATTCTTGGAGGCATTTTCCTTCAGGAGGAGTAGAATAATGAAATGGGAACTATTGATAGAGAGGACAACAAATGTCATGACAAGAGAGGCTTTCCATTTTTTTTTTTCCTTTTCAGGAAAAAAAAGGAAACCAGGACAAGTGTATATGTGATTTGAAATAATTCTATAAATAAAGGCAAACAAGGAAATGATTATAAGAATCTTACTCTTTTAAAAGGTAAATTGCATGGGATCCAGAATAGTGAATTATTAAGTCCTATTTTAATATTAAAAGCAAACAAATCAACAACAAGTAAATGTCTTTCTAGTTATGGGCTTCTCTGGTGGCTCAGATGGTAAAAAGTCTGCCTGCAGTGTGGGAGACCTGGGTTGGGAAGAAACCCCTGGAGAAGGAAATGGCAACCCATTCCAGTATTCTTGTCTGGAAAATCCCACAGACAGAGGAGCCTGGCAGGCCTCATGGAGTTGCAAAGAGTCTGACTCAACTGAGCCACTTTAATTTTCTAGTTATACTTTTTATAGGGCATCGTGGATCATTTTACTGTGAGATTACATATTTATAACTTAGTTTTATTACTCTCTTTCTTAAAACCCACACTAAAGGGATTTAAACATTTGGTTTTAATTTTACTTTCATAGATTCTGTTTGTTTATATTTCCTCTAAACAAACAGTAGTAGTCACCTCCATAGTACATTCACTAACCTCATGTCACCAGCAAAGCTATATTATTTTTTTATTCTCAAGCCTTCATCTCTTTATCCTACTGTCTTTCCCATTTGTTGTAGCGTTTTAATGTCTTTCAGATGGTGGATTCTAAGTATACAATATGATTAAAGGACTGGACAAGTTAATATGACTTTTAGTTTGAGTAGCTATTTTAAACCTCCTGAAGCTTTCTCTTTTAATATTTTATTTTACTACTATTTTTTCATTTGATAGATTGAGCTATCCTTTTTTGACTGGGACTATCATTTTGCCCTATGGACATTGTATTCTGTTAGCTGTCTCCATAATTATCTGTGTGTCACTTTATCCCCTCCATCCTCTGTTTCTAATATTGAATTGATAATGGTGCTCACCTTGCTTTTGATGTTCAAGTGCTGCGATTTGGTCTCTATGATAGGAGGAATCTGTCATTCTCATTGCCATCACAGAACAGAATTGTGTATCAACATTTCCTACTTTTAGTCCCAAACTGCAGAAGTTAGAAACCTTTGAGATTCTCAGTGATATTCTTGTTCCATTCATGATCACATTTCTGATTATTTTGGTAAATGGGATGTCCTTTGAGGTTTGCTCATGAAACTTAATCCTCCTGTAGATTTGTTGACTTTCTGCAGTATATCACTATAGTATATGCCCCCTTTCTCCAAGTACTTTCATTCATTTCAATTTATTCTAGATATGCAATTTACATATGCCATTGTGTAAGTTTATGTCTAAGTTTAAGGTGTACGATATATTGATTTAATACATTTATATATTGCAATATGATTACTACGATTACCAGCATGCTGCTGCTGCTGCTGCTGCTAAGTAGCTTCAATCGTGTCCAACTCTGTGCGACCCCATAGATGGCAGCCCACCAGGCTCCTCTGTCCACAGTATTCTCTAGGCAAGAATACTGGAGTGGCTTGCCATTTCCTTTTCCAGATTACCAGCATGGCTTTAACTAACTTGGATATCTGTCGTAAAAATTGTTTCTTTTTAGTGATTAGAACATTTAAAATTTAATCTTCTAGCAATTTTGAAAATACAGTGTTGTTGACTCTGATCACAGTAAGTGCATTAGATCTCCAGAACTTATCTTCTATTAATAGTTGCAAGTTTGTGTTCTTTAGCAACATCTCCAAGTATTTCAAATTGTACTCATAGTGTCTGACATAATGGTTCTGGAATTCCTACTTCACTTGTTTTCTCTGAATTTTTAAGACCAACCCTAGTAATGAGGAGCACTGTCTCAGAGCATTAATTGACTATTAACTTTTGTGTCCGAGGATGATGCTCCTAAAATGATAAATATTTCCTTACAATATCTTGATGTTTTGTTCCCCTGACACAGCACTCTCAGAATCTAATCTCAACCATATCTTCTTGGTGATACACACTGACTTTTATTGGCTTCTATTTGGAGAGGTAATGCCTTTTTTCCCTTAGGATACTCAGCACCTCCCAAACAGTGTTATGTTGTACCTGCATCCTAGTTCTGTTCTGATGATCGGCGTGGGGGGCAAGTGAGGCCAGACACTGAGCAGGAAGTGTGTTTTCACATAACCAACTTTCTTCCTATAAGTTAAACTCTGTCTTCTGGTATTTAAATGAAAGGATTTGGCTCACTTCCACAGGCTCAGGAGGTCAGGTATATCTTTTAGATTCCTGATTTTGAATTGTGTGTAACATGTCTTCATCTAAAAGCACACTTTCCCAATGAATGACTTTTTTTTTTTTTTGGTAGCCAGATATTTCCAACCTGAAAATTCAAACTATTCAGAAATTTTCTAATAACTAGGCTGTGGACATAAGGATGATCTTTTTCCTTAAACTTCAAGAGAGTCTACTTACATGCTGCCAGGACTGCTTCTTATATTCACACTTAGTGTTTAAATTAGAAGGAATGATGCTGAAGCTGAAGCTCCAATTCTCTGGCCACCTAATGTGAAGAGTGGACTCACTGGAAAAGACCCTGCTGCTGGGAAAGATTGAAGGCAAATGGAGAAGGGGGTGGCAGAGGATAAGATCATTAGGTTCAGTTCAGTTCAGTTCAGTTCAGTTGGTCAGTCGTGTCTGACTCTTTGCGACCTCATGAATCGCAGCACGCCAGGCCTCTCTGTCATTAAGTAGCATCAGCTATTCCATGTGCATGAATTTAAGCAAGCTCTGGGAGATAGTAGAAGACAGAGGAGCCTGACATGCTGCAGTCCATGGGGTTGCAAAAAGTTGGATGAGACTTAGTGACTGAACAACAACAATCACCCTCAGGCTCTTACTGTCTTTCTCCAGTGTATCAATTGTCCCAGTAACAGTGGCCTGATTCTGTTGTCCTTATGATTACTACTTTCCCTATACTTCAAGACACCTGCTACTTTTATTGAACTAGTGCATTTTCATTCAATTGTGTACCATCTTATTTCACCACTAGTGGAAGTTTTAATAACTGCACATTTGTAACACTGCCCCTGGGCTGTGCCCCTGTATCAAGGGCTGTCCACAGTCCATCCACCACCAGTGAGGGGAAGCTCTTTTCCAACTGGTCAATGGATAATTCAGGTCAGATATTCCATTTTAGCTTTTTTTTTTTTTGACCACTCTTATTTCCAATTATTACTAGCTGGATTACCCATGAAATAGCCTCTGTCAGAGAGATATTTGTGCGTAGAAATATTGATGGAAAAGGTTTTCAACACTAACTGCTATAGGGAATTAAGGAAGCAAGATTGTGCAGAGGAAGAACAGTTTGTTGCTGAATCAGTGATACAACAACTTCAGCTAGTCTCAAAGGGAGCTGTGGAGTCGGCTAACCATCCAAAATTGCCTGGATTGAGACAAGGAAGCCAGGACCCTTTAACCATTCGTGGTCCAGTCACTGGATATGTGTTACATACAAGGAAGGGAGTTATTTACAGAGCCAGCTCATTTCAGCTATGGGCAATATTTCAAGGAAGACTCAGCTGTGAAAAGGCAATCCCCAAGACTCTCAACAGCTAGCAGAAGAATGTTTCATTCTTGAAAGCAGGAAGCTGGGCATCCTGAGAGCAAATGATAATATTCATTTCAAGGAGCGAATCATTACCACCGGATGCACACAATTCCCTCCCTTCACAATCACTTTTTTTCAGCATTGCCTACTTTCATTTTATGATTCCCATAAGTGATCTTATTTTACTGGTATTATTTATTCATTTATTTTGTCTCTCTGCACTAGGGGATAATCTCCTTAAGAGGAAAGACCTTTTTGATTTGTTCAAAGCTACATCCCTATCATTTAGAAAAGACTTCTTACACAGTATGCGTGGGTACTCCGTCTTGCTCAGTCGTGTCCATCTCTTCGTGACCCTGTGGGTTGCAGCCTGCCAGGCTCCTCTGTCCGTGGGATTTTTTAAACAAGAATACTAAAGCAGGTTGCCAGTTCCTCCTCCAGAGGATCTTCCCAACCCAGAAACTGAAAGCACGTTTCTTGTGTCTCCTACATTGGCAGGCAGATTCTTTACCACCATACCAACTGGGAAGCCTTCATTCATGGTATAATAATAGCTTTTTTGTACTGGTTATGATTAATAGAAACATTTATACTGGAGAATAATAGGTTCTCCAATAATATTATGCTAAGGGAGCACTAGAGTAGTTAGGGAATTACTCAGATTAGGTTGGTTCTTAGTCTGCTCAGACTGTGGTACAAAACAGACTTCAACTACAATTCACTTTTCACAGTTCTGCTTCACTGACTACACTAAAGTCGTTGATTATGTGGATCACAACAAACAGTGGAAAATTCTTAAAGAGATAGGAATACCAGACCACCTTACCTGCCTCCTGAGAAACTAGTATGCAGTACAAGACGTAACAGTTTGAACTGGACATAGAACAATGGACTGGTTCAAAACTGGGAAAGAAGTACGTCAAGGCAAATCTTACCTTGTTACCTTGCTTATTTAACTTATATGTAAAGTACATCATGCAAAAATGCCAGGCTGAAGGAATCACAAACTGGAATCAAGATAGCTGGTAGCAATATCAACAACCTCAGATATGCAGTATTACCACTCTAATGGCAGAAAGTGAAGAGGAACAAAGGACCTCTTAATGAAAGTAAAAGAGAAGAGTGAAAAAGCTGGCTTAAAAGTCAACATTCAAAACACTAAGAGCATGCAAACAGTCCCATCATTTCATGGCAAATAGATGGGGCAAAAAGTGGAAACAGTGACAGATTTTATTCTCTTGGGCTCCAGAATCACTCTGGATGGTGACTGAAACCAAGAAATTAAAAGGCCTTTGCTCCTTGGAGGAAAGCTATGACAAACTTATATAGTTTATTGAAAAGCAGAGACATCACTTTGCCAGCAAAGGTCCATATATTCAAGGCTATGTTTTTTCCAATAGTCATGTATGGATGTGACAGCTGGACCATAAAGAAGGCTGAGTGGCAAGGAACTGATGCTTTCTAACTATGGTGTTGGAGAAGACTCTTGCCAGTCCCTTGGGCAGCATAGAGAACAAACCAGTCAATCCGGAAGGAAATCAACCCTGAATATTCACTGGAAGGACTAGTTCTGAAGCTGAAGCTCCAATACTTTGGCCACCTAATGTGAAAAGCCAGCTCATTGGAAAAGACTCTGAAGCTGGGAACGATTGAGGGCAGGAGGAGAAGGGGACAATAGACAATGTGATGGTTGGATGGCATCATTGACTCAACAGACATGTGTTTGAGCAAACTCAGGAAGATGGTGAAGGACAGGGAACCTGATGTGCTGTAGTTCATGGGGTCACAAAACAGCAACCACTCTTATGGTCTAATTTTAATTGTCTCCTCTCTGACCCAGTGTTCAAATACAGTCATTTTAGGGGTTAAAACTTTAACACACGAATTTTGAGGAGACACAGACATTCAGTCTAAAATAGATTATTATGAAGAACTTGCTGAAAGAAGATTATGGAAAAAAACCTCAGTGAACAAGGCAACTTTTGTGCAGTGGTGTGATAGTTAAAGTTTAAAAACTGGCTGTCAAGGTGTAGTTCTGCCATGAATGTTGGTTTATATTTGTACATGTCAGTGAGTAAAATAATAATAAAACAATGAAAATATATGTCAGAACTGTGCTTGTTCATCAAGAATATGAGTAATTTCTTTGCTAAGTTAAGTAATAGGTTTTGAATACTGGGAAAAAAAGCATTTCATCATTTTTGTATGTATTTGTGTATATTTCAAAGTTTAATCTACTTTATTAACATTTATTCCAACACTTTCCTAAGCCTAGATAATATGTAAAATATCAATCCAGCCCTGTCTTGTAGCATTTGTTTAATACCTTTGCTATAAATATTACCACTACCTAACTCTCATTGAACACAGAGCTGGGAAGAGATGCATAGTAGTGCAACTTACGATTATTTTCCTCATACATAGAAAATAGATGTAAGTTACCTCAAGACACAGAAAATGGTAAAGTAAAAGGGAAATGATGAGTTTTGAGTATGCATTTTTGCTACCTGCTAAGTCACTTCAGTCGTATCTGACTCTGTGCAATCCCATAGACGGCAGCCCACCAGGCTCCCCAATCCCTGGGATTCTCCAGGCAAGAACACTGGAGTGGGTTGCCATTTCCTTGTCCAATGCATGAAAGTGAAAAGTGAAAGTGAAGTCACTCAGTCATGTCTGACCCTTAGCGACCCCATGGACTGCAGCCTACCAGGCTCCGCCATCCATGGGATTCTCCAGGCAAAAGTGCAGGAGTGGGGTGCCATTGCCTTCTCCATACATTTTTAATGTACTTTAATTATAAGTTATACAATTCAATTTTAAGCTCTTTAAAGACTGGATTACAGATTTGCTAAAAATTTAACACCTGACCCTTATGGGTAGATATGAACGGCTCTAGCTCAGCACTGCTTTTATGTGAGTAAGGTAATCTGGTGGGCCTGCAAAAAGTCAGTGAGGCAAGGAATGATAAGAAGTGCATTTCAGGAGAAGGACCATGCATAAATATAATCATGCTTAGAGAAAGAAGCATGACACAGTTGTTGGACTTAACCTAGTTCTATGTACATGGAATGGTGTTCTTTTGGAAAATTACAAGTAGGAAGTAGGTAAATCCTTAAGGAGAATGTAACATGCAAGATTGGTGTGCTATGGACTGAAAGTTTGTGTCCCCACCCATATTCAAATGTTGAAACTCAAATCCCAATGTGATTATATTTAGAGGGAGATAATTAAGTAGAGCCCTCATGGATGGGACAGGTGTCCCTAAAAGAAAAAGTCAAAGAGGTCTCTAGCTCTTTTTCTGCCATTTGAGGATACAATGAGAAGTGGAAAATGCATCACTATAAAAAGGACTAACAAAGTAACATCCTGATCTCAAACTTCCATCTTCCAGAACTACAGAAATAAATTTCCATTGTTTACAAGCTACAAAGTTTATGGCATTTTGCTATAGAAGCCCAAGCTAATTAAGAGAATTGGCTAGGTTTATACTGCAGTATCAAACTGTCCCCCCAAATTAAGGGTGTTAAAACAGCAAAAGTTAATTCTCACTCTTTCTCCATGTTTTATGGTGGTCAACTGGGGGACTCAGATCATTATAATCAAGTAAGTGTCAAAGCTGATGCAGTCTCTACCATATCACGCTGGAGCTTTATTGGTGCTAGACTTCAGTGAACTATAATGAGGGAGAATAATGTGGAGAAATGTGCACTGGCTCTTAAACGGAGCCTGGCAGAAATGATGCACAGCACTGTCCTCATGATTAAATGGCCAAACCCAATCATGTTGGTGAATTTTATCATGGTCTTGACATTTTGAACATGCAAACTATTTATTTATGAAATGGCTATGGGAATAACTTGAATTTAACTATGCTACTGAAGTCCTGCGTTTTCAATGACTTCATAAATAGTGAAAGAATGAATCACACCTAAATCATCTCTGGTAATTGAACTCTGCTTCAGATATATAAGAAAAGGTGAAACAGCAGCCTAATCTGTACAAAGCTATTTAGAAAGACTATGGGAGCCAGGAAAATTGCACAGTCACTTTTATACAGGATTTTTCCAAAGCTTGAGAAAACTGCTTTGTATTTAAACACATAGTGCTTTTATTACTGTGGGGCATGTTGAAGCTGTAGTTGTAATTTAGACCAGGATATTTTCACTTGACAAACATGATATGAGTCAGAGCAATCTTCGGCAGGAAAAAATGTTTTTGATCCTTTGCCTGGGGAAGCTATGGGTAAGGAAGATGCATATTCTCTCGTATAATTTATTCCAGCTATTTTTTTCTTCCTTGTATGAAAGACATGCTACAAATTATTTGCTGGATATTTTCCTTAATTTTTTTCTTCCAGAGCCACTTACCATGCCGTTCTACCCTTCCTTTGCCCTGCGAGACTTACTCATACAGGCTGGGCAAACAGATTCCTTTGTCTTTGGCTTATGGTTGGATTTGGCCATTAACAGATAGCAAGAGATCAGAGGACAGGAGATGGGTAGGAGTGAAGTGTGAATTTTCTAGCTCACTTTCTTCCAGTTTTCCACAGATTGGTTGCATTTCTACATCAAAGGGCATAATTCCTGCTGAAATCATGTAACTTCCCTTTCCTTCTGCCTTTGAAATGATGGGGTTCCCTGGTAGCTCCACAGGTAAAGAATCCTGATAGCTCGGCTGGTAAAGAATCCACGTGCAATGCAGGACAGCCCAGTTTGCTTCCTGGGTCAGGAAGATCTGCTGGAGAAAGGATAGGCTACCCACTCCATTATTCTTGGGCTTCACTGGTGGCTTAGCTGGTAAATAATCCACCTGCAACGTGGGAGACCTGGATTTGATCCCTGGGTTAAGAAGATCCCCTGGAGAAGGGAAAGGCTACCCACTCCACTGTTCTGGCCTGGAGAATTCCATGGACTGTACAGTCCATGGGATTGCGAAGAGTTGGACACGACTGAGTGACTTTCACTTTCACTTTGAAACGAAAGCTGCTTGCTTTTATTAATCTGAAATAAATGCCCATATTTTTAAATTTTAGACTCTCCACAATGACATATTTTTCTAGCCAGGCCATGACTGATACATCTTCTTAAGCATATAAATGCAACTATATCTCTGCCTAGAGGCTCCCTGGTGGCTCAGTAGTAAAGAATTCACCTGCTAATGCAGGAGACCTGGGTTCAGTCCCTGGGTTGGGAAGATTCCTTGGAGAAGGAAATGGCAATCTACTCCAGTATTCTTGCCTGGGAAATCCCATAGACGGAGAAGCCTGCTAGGCTACAGTGCATGGGGTCACAAGGAGTCAGACACAACTTAGAGACTAAACAACAATGATATCTCTGCCTAACTATATCCCTTCACCCAGCCTCGAATGCATTCCCATGCAATGGCGTGGCCACATGATGAAATCAACATGTAACTAAACTTACAAAAGGCATGTCACAGTTTAAGCTATGTCTTTGCTTCTTTCCTTTTAATAGCAAATGAATTAATGAATGTAAAAATGTTTTATAAATTTTCAAACGTGGTAAGTGTTATTTTCTGTGGATGATAGATGTAACTATGGGTCCCATTGCCTATAATACAAGCATAATTCCTGCATGAATCAAACCATTAATTCTTGATGGTGCTTAATTATTATTGAACATATTTTTCTTCACAGGAGCTGTCATTTAAATGTGCTTGCCAACTAGCTTGTTTATCAAAACATCCAGTCCCTTTCAGATTCTCATTTATGTTGCCTTGTGTTTACCACTCCCATAAATTTGTATTATCAGCATATTTAATTATCCAGGGTGTTTTGGAGATTGAAAAGATGGGAGTTGATTCATCATGTGCAGCATCTCATACATCTGTCATTTCTATTCTACTGCCATTTGGTTAGTTCAGCCTCTTATTACTTCGTGTTTGGATAATTGCAATAAATTTCATATTGTTCTTGCTTCTGCACTTGCTCCCTCTAAATATAAACTCATATCCATCTGGCAAAAAGCCACAAGATTATGTTTTTTTCCCCCTCTACCTTCCAAGAACATATGTCTCCCATATTTTCACTTGGTTTCCCCCCCAGTTATCATTTTATCCCTTTTATTAGAACACATATTATCAATTTTCTCACTAACTGTGTGCATTTACTTCTCAAACTCTGAGTGAAATCTCACATTATTGGAAATGTTTAAGCTGGAAAACCTATAAAGCAAAGCTCCCAGAATATTTATAGTTTATAACAGTTTTTAAGCACATCTTTTAAGCTCCAGTCATGTAGTTATCTCATAGTAATCTTAAATTATGTGAACATCTTGAGATAAGTACATATCTCAAATACTTATCTACTTCAATAAGAAGACAAGTCCTGTTGATTTTTGTAATAAATATTTATTAAGAACATACTTTCTCCCAGGACAGTTTTTTCCATCATTTTTGGCATGCTCAGTAAAACTCTGTTGACTTATTTCTGATGAAGTGAACTGATTAGTCATTTGAGACTAGAAAACTTTTTCAAATGTGCTTTTTTTTTTTTCATGTCAAGCTGCTATGTTTCTATAAGCACTATTTCTGTTAAGTGAACACCTGGATATTGTGCATCTGGTTAGCTAGTTATTTGAGTGAATAAAGTAGTCATCATATTGAAGCAAATTAAGAGTGAGTCATGTTGATAACCATTTAACTTCGGGGAAATAAAAAGAAGAGGACAAAATTTTGTAAGTTCTTGTCATCATGTTTGTTATGCATAGATGCATATAAAGCACGATCCTTTCAATAGAAATGAATTAATATTAAAAAATAGCCTCAATAAAGATTCTTTAATCTGCATCTAGGCACTAAAGAGATACTTCAAGATTTTTTTAAAAATTCTGACAGCCATAAAATCAATGAAAATAAATCATTTAACTTTTTTTTTTTTTTTTTTTTTTTAGCGGCAGCGCAGCTAGGTCGGCGTGCTAGCGCAGGCAGCAGCGCCCTCAGCCCCCAGCCGGCATCCTTCCAAATCATTTAACTTTTGAAGATCTTCTATGTGGTTAGAACTAAACTTTGTGCTTAGAATATGTTATAAATATGCCAAAAAAACCCCAAAAAACACATAGCTTTGCAAATAAGGAGACTGTTAAATGTATTTAAATAAAGATGTAAATACTAGTTAAATTCACGATGAGTTGAAATTTTACATGGGTTTATGTGGCATCACAAGCCATGTCATTTGACTTCTTACATATCTGCAAATAAACCATATCCTATGAAGAGATTCCTATATAAAATTCAGAAATATGATGCCAACACAGTGGAGCAAGAGTTAATGTGAACACAAAATATGAAGTACTAAATATGTTTTTCTTCAATTTTATCTGAGTTTCTTACATTGCTAATATAGGTGATGAATAGTATTTAGAGTATAAATGAAACTAGTTGATCCGGAGAAGGCTGATTATTCTTCCTGTGCATACTAATGCTTCAACAGACATGAATTTGAGCAAACTCTGGGAGATAGTGAAGGACAGAGGAGCCTGATGTGCTACAGTCCATGGGGTCACAAAGACTCGGTTACAACTTAGCTACTGAACAACAAACCACTTACCAGTTCTTACCCATTTTAGATCTAAGGTGTTCAAACACTGCTTCCTCCAAGTAGGAAACATAAAAGAAATTTAAGGAAGCACAATGTCATCTTTATTCATAGATTCTGAATAATGATCTTTACTACCTATATGACTGGGAAATTATTTACTATCTATCCAATATTAATCTACTATGGGTAAAAATCATAACTTGAAAGTTAAAATAAAATATAACTAATAAGTAGCCTGACAATAGTTATATACAATATATATATTGCTGAGGCAGAAAATAAGGATTACTGATGTTCTATATCCATGACCCAGCTTGATTTTGATTCATTCCTGGCTCTTATGTGTAAAAGAGGGATGAATTTTTTTTATCTACTTCTTAACACCTTTATCTGAGCCACTGATTCTTAATCATGAGTGGTTTTGACATCCACGGAACATTTAGCAGTGTCTGGTGATACTGATGTTTGCAAGGGAGAGCTTTTCAAAACATTGAATTATCTGCCCCAAATGTTAATAGTGCCAAGATTGAGAAAGCCTGCAGTAAGCTTTTTTCGTCTGGTTACTCAACTCTCTGCGCTTTCCCTTGATGTTATAGATACTGAATATCCTGATTTTTCACTACCTCATTAACGTTTGTCATTTGCCCCTCTAGGAGATCTTTCTGACCCAGGGACTGAACCTGTGTCTCCTAAATCCCAGGCAGATTCTTTACCCACTGAGCCATCGAGGAAGCCCAACTCATATTTATACTCTTCTTTTGATTTGTATATATCTTCCTAGTTTTAACCCATTGCCTTTCTCTGATTGTTAGTGTATTTCTGAAACACTAAATGCCATTTCCTTGGAGATTAGTAATGATGTTTACTAAATTTCCATTTGCTTCACTCTAAGGTAGAGCTTTATATTAAAAAAATCTAATTCTTGTAAGATTTAATAGCCTAATCACTTGAATGGGTAACCATTTTCTCTTACGTGATTTGTTTCATGTTTCTCTTTATTTTATTTTACTTTATTAAAATTTTTTTTTTTTTTTTTACTTTACAATACTGTATTGGTTTTGTCCTACATTGACATGAATCCACCACAGGTGTACATGAATTCCCAACCCTGAGCTCCCCTCCCACTATCCTCCCCATATCATTTCTCTGGGTCATCCCAGTGTACCAGCCCCAAACATCCTGTACTCTGTATCAAACCTAGACTAGTTTTTCGTTCTTACATGATAATATACATGTTTCAATGCCATTTTCCCAAATCATCCCACCCTCTCCCTCTCCCACAAAGTCCAAAAGACTATTCTTTACATTTGTGTCTCTTTTGCTGTCTCGCATACAGGGTTATCATTACCATCTTTCTAAATTCATATATATGTGTTAGTATACTGTATTGGTGTTTTTCTTTCTGGCTTACTTCACTCTGTATAATCAGCTCCAGTTTCATCCACCTCAATAGAACTGATTCAATAGAAATGCATTCTTTTTAATGGCTGAGTAATACTCCATTGTGTATTTGTACCACAGCTTTCTTATTCATAGAAATGTATTCTTTTTAATGGCTGAGTAATACTCCATTGTGTATTTGTACCACAGCTTTCTTATCCATTCATCTGCTGATGGACATCTAGGTTCCTTCCATGTCCTGGCTATTATAAACAGTGCTGCAATGAACATTGGGGTACACGTGTCTCTTTCAATTCTGGTTTCCTCGGTGTATATGCCCAGCAGTGGGATTGCTGGGTCATAAGGCAGTTCTATTTGCAATATTTTAAGGAATCTCCACACTGTTCCCCATAGTGGTTGTACTAATTTGCATTCCCACCAACAATGTAAGAAGCTTCCCTTTTCTCCACACCCTCTCCAGCATTTATTGCTTGTAGACTTTTGGATCGCAGCCATTCTGACTGGTGTGAAATAGTACCTCATTGTGGTCTTCATTTGCATTTCTCTGATAATGAGTGATGCTGAGCATCTTTTCATGTGTTTGTTAGCCATCTGTATGTCTTCTTTGGAGAAATGTCTATTTAGTTCTTTGGCCCATTATTTGATTGGGCCATTTATTTTTCTGAAATTGAGCTGCATAACTTGCTTGTACATTTTTGAGATTAGCTGTTTGTCAGTTTCTTCATTTACTATCATTTTCTCCCATTCAGAAGACTGTCTTTTCACCTTGCTTATAGTTTCCTCTTACGTGATTTTAAATTTAGTGAGCGCCTTGTAGTATTCAAGCTGGATCAGCGGGTGTTCTTGGACCAGGAGGGCTTATTTGCTAAGATATAAGGTTTTCAGCTGCCTATTTGGGTTCAAGCTTGTTACTGACTTCTGAGGGTTCCCTAACAATAGGTTGGGATTCCCTGGTGGCTCAGACGGTAAAGCGTCTGCCTGCAGTGTGGGAGACCTGGGTTCGATCCACAGGTCATGAAGATCCCCTGGAGAAGGAAATGGCAACCCACTCCAGTACTCTTGTCTAGAAAATTCCTTGGATGGAGGAACCTGGTGGGCTACAGTCCATGGGGTCGCAAAGAGTCGGACACGACTGAGCAACTTCACTTCACTTCACTTCAACAATAGGTTAATTCTAGTTACACAGGAATTTCATTGGTTTTTGATTGTACTGTCTGTATTCTTGCAGCAGAGACTGGTCCATTTGTGAACTCAGCTCATCTGCATAAGCAATATTTATTTTACCATTTTGGGCAGTTAAGTTGAGAAGGTAGATCCACCAAAAAAGCAACCCACTTCCTATCTTGTCAACGTCTATATTCATTTTCTTGATTGACACTTAGTCTCTGAAGTACCTTGATACATACCTGTGACACTCATACATAGGAGAATAATTACAAAGCCTAAACCACCCTCTAATTAAATATTATTCATGCTAATAGGCTTATCTCCCCCTCCCCCCCCCCCCCCCCCACCATCTCA